>CANXYI011913210.1:0-15224 GCA_948208565.1 Hura crepitans | reverse complement strand
TACAAGATGGTGAGATTATTTATTTATTTATTTTCCCAAATTACATTCTATTAAAATCTACTGTTTATCATGCATTGGTAATCAGACTTAGCAAAACAAATTTTAGAAGGTAAAGCTCCTATATCTGTGTCCCAACTAAGCTGTTACAGCTGGTTGCAGGCGGAATAATGTGATTTCTTTCCATTTATTTAGTTCCCTAAATTAGCTAGCTGATTACAAACTAAAGTTATGTGATTTCTTAAGTATGAATAAAATTCCTCTAGGTATAACATGTAACATCCATTTTAAATAGGTCACTGTGTGTCTCTTAAAGAGAAAAACTATTTTTTTATTTTTGATACCTAAAGTTGTCAATCAATTTGCTATATTGAGCATCGTTTTATTATGGTTGTTATATGTATAGGATATATACATTGAAATTGCCTCTAACTATATTGAGGCATCGTTTTATCATGGTCGTCATATGTATAGGACGTATACATTAAAATTGCCTCCAACTATATTGAGAATCATTTGTCATAGTCATCATATGTATACGACGTATACATTGAAATTATCTCCAACTAAAATTTTTAAAAATTTTCTTTGAAATTACGGTTGAATTTTTCTTAAACTAGTTTTTAAAACTTAATCTTAAAATATATATATTTAATACTATGAAAGACACTTATTTGTATTCACATATAAGTATGATAATATTAATTATCTTGATAATTTAATATCATTATTTATGTAAGAAATTGATATTTGAATTAAGTATTACTAGAATAAAAAATTTATTTATTTTATCGTGATAATTGTATCATTTTGATATTTCAGGACTTTAAATTGTACATCAAATATTATATAATTTGTATTTTTGTATTAGTTTCATATAATGTGAATCTGTTTATGATTTTTTAAGGGGAATTTAAGGACGATTTGAATTAAGTTTCATTTTGTCAAAATTATTTTTACATTATTTTATATTTAAATTTCAAATATACCTATTGGAATAAAATAGTGAAATTTTATGTAGAATAATGATTAATATAAGATCATAAGAAAAAAAAATAAAAGAAAGACAAATAAGATAATAAAAAATAAAAAAAAGATACCATAGAAAAAAGATAAATAAGATAGTTGAGAAATATATGACAATCTATTTGACAAGAGTGTCAAGCAATTAATACAAATATTTTCTACTACTTAAATTCATATTTGATAAATATAATGTGATAGACATTCATTGAAATGTTTATGTAATATCTTTCCTTTTTTAATGCTTATGACAAATATCAAGGATGCACTTTTATTAAATATTTCCACATAAGTTTTAATTTGATTTCATTTTTAACTGTTAAATGAGAGTTACTTTTCTATTTATTAGAATATCTTTATATTTTCATTTATTAAAAAATAGAAATTATAAGAAATATGATAAAAATTAACTTGATGCTTCATTTATCGAGTAAGATCCTTCTGGATAATGGTAGAAAAGAATTTTGAAGTTATTGATATAGTTTTGAAATTGATTTTGATGGGACAAAAATGGCAAATTGTGCTAAAATTTTCAAATTAGGCATTTAAGGATACAAGCATTATGATCAATGAGAATATTTTTCAACAATAAGTTTGATAGAAGTAGTTCTTATACAATTGTGATTGTGAGCTATATATTTAAAAAAATTATTCACTTTCCTATTCATACATTATTTTTTCAAGATTTATTTTTTTATGTTATTTTAAATATGAGTGATATTGATAATATTGATAATATGCCTTTTGTAGTAGCTAAAAAAGAAAATATACTTACGAAAGAAAAGTTAAAAAAAATTAAGTCATAATTCTTTTATTTCTATTCATATCCATATACATATACATATTTTTAATTGCGTAGCTAAAATAAAACTCTAATTTATATTTTTAACATGTTCATGATAATGTTATAAACTAAAAAGAATCAATTAAAAAAAATCTAATATGTACTTAGCCCTAAAATATATAAGTGATAGATTTATATTTATTTAATAAAATAGATATATTTTATTGAGAAATAAATAAATTAGTAAATAGATTTTTTCTTTTAATTTCTTAAAATAGTTATAATAATATTAATAAATAAAAATATTATACATTTAAATATTATAATATTAATACATTTTAAATAATATATTAAAAAAATAATATATCATAAAATCTTTGTATCGCAGGAATATTATGTTAGTAATTTAAATTTGAAAGCTTAACTCCGTTCAAGGCGTTCATTGCTATCATGATTTGATTAGTTAATTAGATATTATTTAATAATTAAAAAATTAAAAAGTAATTTCGAATATTCTTTGAGTACTACCATACTGTGTATAATATGTTAGAAACAATACATATTTAAATAATCATTAAATATATCGGCAAAACAACAATTAGCTCGGAAAGAAAAAATCACTGCAAAAAATGAAATCAGTCGCTAAAATATGGAATGTTTTTCATAATTGATTCATCAACTTGACTTCTTATAATAATTTGTTTTTATAAGATAAAAATCATGAAATTTAATTCATATAACAAGAAAAAACTCAATGACCAGCGTAAGCAAATTGCTTTAGTAAAATGACAAATTTGATTAAGTGTAAATATTTTATTATTCTCATATTTTATCTCTTTTTTAATTGATTTTTTTCTTAATATCTATCAAAAATAAAAAAAAATCTTTATGAAAGTGAAGAAATGAATTTTTACAGAAAAATAAAAAGACATGTATGTAAGCAATAACTTCTAAGTCGCAAAGAGCTCAGAGTCAAAGATCAAGCAAATGGATGATTGACACAAAAAGAATATTGAAAAAAGGGAAAGCCAAACTCAAGATAAAATAAACATTAAATCCCCGTAGAGAAAAGAGAGAAGATAAAAAGGATTTAAGAACAATCCACCCCTCAACCCCCCACCCCCCCAAAAAAAAAAGTTGTAAATTCTCAAATGAACCATTGCGCGACCATATTTATAGTCGTGCAACTCTTTCGAATAGTTGCGTGACTATATCCTTAGAAATCCGATAAAAATCGCATAATCTTAAACCAAACTCCTAATCTCTAAAAGTCAAAAATTTGGGTAGAAATGAACCAACAACGCTTTGATCGACTTGAAACATCAAAAAGTAGAAGGAAAACTAGAATGAAACTCCCTAAAATTAACACCTATAAGTACCCTCCAAACCAAGATATAAAGGAGATCAATCAAGCATACAATTCAAAAATTGGCTTAAATTGAGTGTTTTCTTGAAATTCTTAAGAGCTTTAATAAGTTCTTGAGCAATAAACAATATTTAAAATCAATTCAACATATTATGAATCTTCAAAAGTAGTTATTCCATTCGAGAAGAGAGTCAACCTACCAACTCGGTATTCTTTTTGTGAGCAATTCATTCGTGAGCTTAAAGCTTTATTAACAGTAAGTCCTTAGGGCCATAACTTATTTTGTTCGTCATTAAAAACATGTTTTCGTCATGTATTTAGATTCAGTTGCATTACAAATAGGTTTTTCTCATTAAATAAAACTTCATATTTCAAATATTCATGATAAAATCATTTTTTATCTTTGTTTACATAATTTAGCATAATAATAGTAGTAAAAATCATATTTTCAAATCATAAACATGTTTTCCATCTTATATATGATAATGGCATGATTATAGGAGAATTATATTGCATATTGAAGTAGTTATATTAATCAAAATTCCAAATCATGTTTTATGATGAGTTTACAATTTATTTTATTGCAATTATATCGTTTATGTGCTTAATGTGAATTTAGATCTTAGAAATTTGCATTGTGCATTAGAGAGCATGGTTTCACTGGTTAATACGGAGAACGCACACTGATTACTAAATGTAATGATTATTAAGTGTCAACCACAAATCCAGTTCTTTGATGATCAATGGCTTGGTAAAAGGAAATAGGAATTCTACTATGAGCATATGTTACAGGCATAAAGTCTATTTGTATATGTATTTGTATACATCTGTATCACTTGTGTTCTCCTACCATGTTTAGGACTCTTAGCTTTGTATATATATGCTATTATAATCAATAATATATTGAGTGCATGATTCCTATTTTGGTATTAGAGTTCTTATCAGAGTAGTTAACCCTATTGCTCAGTGTAATTAGAGTTCCTATTACATAACCTGTGGGTGTGGGAGAGGTTACGGGAATCATAGATGTAAGAGATTTTCCTATCAGTCTTTTTCTGCCAATTTCAATTATGCACAAGCTGCTTCGGTAGCACAAGGTACCTAATGTGCTTCTTTGGATTCTTTTACGATAATTTGCCACAACTTTAAAGGCAAAGGTCATATTACTCAAGTATGTCCCACATCAAGGACTATTCATGACAACCATCTTACTAAGAGCCCATCCTCCAACCTCGCTTGTACATCTACCAAATCTCCTCAAAATTGGTTGATGGACAGTGGCACAACACATCATTTAATAGCTGATCTTGACAATCTTGCAATTCATTCTTAATATCAAGGTCTCGAGGAAGTCACTATAGGTAATGGATTTAAAAAACCCTTCTCAAATGTTAAGTTTTCCTTAGATAATCTTCTTTATGTTCCTTCAGCTTCTCAAAATTTATTATCTATAAGTTCCTTTGCCAAATCTAATAATGTTTCCATTGAATTCTTTCCTCATCATTTTTTGCTAAATAACTTGACAACGAAGGCCATCCTTCACAGAGGACTGACTAATAGAGGGATTGTTCACAAGGCTGTTTCATCTAGTGTTATTTTTAAATCTTTAAATCAAGTCAATAAAATTTGTGAATCATATGCACTTAGCAAGAGTCACAAACTATCTTTTGTTGCATTCAGTTTTTTGGCCCAAGGACCTTTTGATTTAATTTGTTTAGACGTTTGGGGCCAACTCCCATTGTTTCTAATAATGGTTTCAGATATTATGTTGTTTTTTTATGATCATTACAGCAAGTATACTTGGACTTATTTTCTCAAATTTAAATATGAGGTGTTAAGTATCTTCATTTAGTTCCGTATATTTGTTGAAAAATATTTTGGTCATCTTATTAAATGCTTCTAGGTAGAATGGGGATGGGAATTTCAAGCCTTGACATCTTGCTTGCATTCTAATGGGATCAGTCAATGCAGTTTATGTCCTTATACACTTGAACAAAATGGCTGCCCTGAATGTAAACATAAACATATTGTTGAGATTGCTTGTGTGTTACTCTATCATGCTAATGTTCCTGATAAATTTTGGACTAATGCCTTTAAAACATCAATCTATGTTATTAATCGTTTGCTTACACCACCTTGCAAGATAAGTCTCCTTCTCATATTTTGTTTCAATCAGCACCTGATTATTCTCTATTACGTGTCTTTGGTTGTCTGTACTTTTGCTTGGTTGCTTATCATGCTAAAAATAAATTGTCTCCTCATTTCTTACCTTGTGTATTTCTTGGGTGTAGTAAGATTCACTAAGGATATAAATGCTATGATCCTTCTTCCTCAAAATTTTATATCTCATGTCATGTTACTTTTGATGAGCAGGTGTTTCCTTTCGTTGCTAAAAATGATTTGTCATCTACTACATCTTCACCCATAGTACCCATGTATATTATCCCTATTACAATCCAGGTCCCCATTGCACAAGCTGTGCCCACACCCAAACTTACATCTGCCCCTTTTCCATATCCTATTTCTCAAGTTATGCCCACGTCTAGTACCATTTTAACTCCTATGCCACTGGCCCAAACATCTTCACCAACTCACACTTCTATTGGCCAATCCTCATTACATACTCATTCTTAAAAGCTTTCACTTATTGTTGAATTAGAAAAGTCGGGTTCTTTAAGGATGTTGCTGATCCCTCTTATCATCACTCTCCACCACTACCACCAACATCTCGCACACATTCTATGGTCACTGGTGCATAGACTAGCTCCTTCAAGCCCTGTAACCTAGCCTTTTTTACTATTGTGATTGATGTTCCTTTTGAACCCACTTGTTATTCATAAGCTGCAAAATCTCCTCAGTGACAACAAGTAATGCATGATGAATATAATGCTCTTTTGTAAAATGGGATATGAGAATTGGTACCACCTAAGATGGCTCGGATTGTTATTGGCTGTAAGTGGGTATTTAAGGTTAAAAGAAAGGTTGATGGCTCAATTGACTGATATAAAGCTAGATTGGCAAAGAGCTATCATCAATGACCCGATATTGATTTTACAGACACTTTCAGTCTAGTTATTAAACCTACTACTATTTGTCTTTTACTTTATCTGGCTATTCCAAACAATTGGTGGTTTCAGCAATTGGATATTTCAAATGCCTTATTGTATGGGCGGTTAGATGAGATTATATATATGGAACAATCTCTTAGCTTCATTGATCCTGATAGGTCCTCTCATATGTGTTTACTCAAGCATTCTCTGTATGGCTTGAAATAGGCACCACGTATGTGGAATAAATACTTAACCGATGCTTTGGTTGCTTATGGTTTTAAAGGTTCCAAGTCAAATAGCTCCTTATTTTATTATGCCATGAGAGTGGATAAGCTTTTTTGTCTAATTTATGTTGATGACATCTTGGTGTTAGGTTCTGATAATGTTTTAGTACAATTCATGATAGCAAGATTGCAGTCTCAATTTATTATTAAAGATCTCGACATATTGTCTTACTTTCTTAGGATGGAGGCTATTTGGACAAGTAATGGGTTGCATCTATCTCAGCAAAAATATATCAAGGATCTTCTTCGGCAAGCCCAAATGGACACTTGCGATGCCATTTTTACACCTACCAATGCTTCTAAAAAATTGTCTGTACATGATAAGGTTGTTTTGTTGGTTTACATGAGTCAAACACATTAGAAAATTAAATTTTTGTACAAAACCAAGTAATGGTAATAAGGATCTAAATAAATCAAAACGATAGATAATAGAAAAATTAAGCAACATAAAAATTTTACCATTATCTATTGATTAGTGATTCTTTGTCTTTAGCTCACTGCATCGATTTATAGCAGACCATAGTGATCCTCATCGAAAACACCTCTAAGGCATCCACATAAGAATTTAAGTGAAGAACAACTGAATATCTAGGTGTTAATAAGATATTCAAAAAGGAGGAGAAGAAGTAGAGAATCCAAAAATTCACAAGGAGAGGATGTGAATTTTCTATGTACTTGGTAGCTACTTATATTATTTGATTTTATATAGGTTATTTATACTAAAATAGCCCTCTTTATGTCAAAATTTAACCCTTAAATTTTGATCTAAATCTCATTTAAGGAGGCCCACAAATTGGGCCCTTTTTTGCCTATTGTGCATGCCTATGCACATAGAAATTTAAGGTTTTTCTGGGCTTGCTTCTGAGGTTCATTTAAGCTTAAATTTAAATCAAACACAAGCCTTATTTATGGTACTTTTAAACCTTAAAAGGTCCATTTAAAATCAGATTAAAATGTACCCTTGATTAGGTTTTAAAATCAGATTAAAATGTACCCTTAATTGGGTTTCTAAGGCACAAGTCCTTTTTAACACTTAAAAAGGTCAAATTGTGTCAACTGGGCTCCAAACCCAATTTCTCTTTTTCTTCTTTATTTTTTCTCCTTTTAATGATATCTTATATCATTGAAATATCAAATACTTTAATAATAATTTCAATTCTTATAATAATAATTTCAATTCTTTAAGTGTGTGACCCTATGGGTTTCCAAAATATGTTGGCAATACATTATGAATTAGAGTCCTAGTCAAATTGAAAACTCTTATGGTTCAATCTCACTGAGGTCATAATTAATTCTCAATTAATAATTCACTTTATGTATAAGTATTGAGAGATGTATAGTCATACATCAAGACTACTTAAGTGTTGGAAATTAAGCGGTTTGACTTAACCCTTTCATATATAGTTATCCTGCAATTACTCTTTTCACCATACTTTATCTTGTTTAGGTTTGAGTATGGACTTGTGTCAACTCAATGCTTAATTATGTCTAATCAAGCCCTAAACATGTTAATTCTAATATTTACATCTTTATTCCTAAAATGCCCTTGTGAATTTCTTTCACACTTGCATTTCACTTTGATAGGAGATTCCCTAAATAAAGATATATTAGATTTGTGAGATAAACTCCCTATTATAGTTTGAGGTGGTGAATCCTCTATTGATTACTTCACCACCTTCAAGTATCTTAGACTATACCTAACCTTCTAGCTATGTATAAATCATGACAAAGTAAAAGCATCGGAGTTAAAGTATACCCTTTGATACTTAAAATAACCTTAGTGATCTCAAGTCAGAAGATAATTACACCTACTAATATGATAAGATGACTTCATTGACATAGATTATGTATCCATGTGAAGATCTCATGTTTAGGTCTCTAATGAACTTGTTACTCAAACAAACATCCATATGTTAACTCTAAGAATTACCATGCTTATAGCTTGTGAGAACTACTGTTTGACCAAGTTAAAGAGTATAAGATGTGCTAGTCTATCCACAATAACAATATCCCGTCTTGTCAATACTCTGACCAGGGATAGTTTTGGTATTTCACATTTTCATGCAATAAGAATCTGACATCATGAACTCTTCATGATTTTTTTTGCACTATGAAATGATACCAAGGATTTTATCACAAAGTTTAAGATCCATGTCAAACAAATGAATTAAACATAAGCACTTATGTAATAAAGAATGCATTTTATTATGAACGAATGTTTAAATGAACATGAAATATCCCTATTATACATGTGCTCTAAGGCATACAACTAACATGTTTTTTATGATCTTACTCTGTTTCAAAGTATTATTGGTGCTCTACAATATATGACATTTACACGGCTAGATATTGCATTCACAGTTAACAAGGTTTCACAATTCATGCATTGCCCAAGTGAGACACATTAGGTTGCAGTCAAACATATCCTTTGGTACATTAAGTTCAGTCCTATGCATGGTTTAATCTTTCCCCTTCCAAACATCCGCTCTTTTTGTTGCTTATAGTAATGCGAATTGGGCAGGTTCACCTGATGATAGAAAGTCCACAATTGGATATGCTATTTATCTAGGTTCTCACCTTATTTTTTAGTCATCTCAGAAGTAAAGGGTTGTGTCTCAGTCCAATACTAAGGTTGAATATCGGGCTTTGGCAGATGTTGCCTCTGAACTAACTTGGCTACAACTCTTACTTCGTGAGATTGGGTGTTACTCCTTTCCTACACCAGCTATTTGGTGTAATAATATCTTTACCACCTACTTTATTGCCAATCCTATTTTCTATTCTCGGATAAAGCATATAGAGATATACTTTCATTTTGTGTGTAACAAAGTTAAGGACAAGGCTTTGAGTGTATAACATATTGGCTCTCATGACCAAATTGCTTATCTCTTGACTAAAGCTCTCACCAAGAATCGATTTCATAATTCACAGCTGAAGGTAAGTGTGATTGAAGCTCCTGCTCCTTTTATGGAAGAGTATAAAGAGAAATAGGAATTCTACTATGAGCATATATTATGGGCATAATGTTTGTTTGTATACGTATTTGTATACATCTGTACCACTTGTGATCTCCTACCATATTTAAGACTCTTATCTTTGTACATAGATGCTGCTATAATCAATAGCATATTATGTGCATGATTCCTATTAATTGGTCCATATCTTAGGTTAAAACACTTACGCTAAGGTTATTGGTTCTCGATCAGCATTGAGTGGTGACTCTTGATAATCCCCATTATCACGAGCCATAACCAGCTCACAATATGATTGAAAAAAGGGAGCATATAAGATAAAATCTTTATGAGTGTGAGGAAATGAATTTTTAGTGAGAAAATAAAAGAAATATATGAATGAAAAAAAGGAAAATATGAAAAAATGTTAACAATAAAGAGTTTGATAATTTTATAGAATTTAATTCACATTTTAACTCTACGCCTCCCAAAAAAAAGTATGTTCAAATTGATCTTTTTGTCGCATAAATTTCCTTATTTCTTATAATCACTAATTGTCCATGCACCTTTGACCACAAAAAAGGAAATAATAGTTGCATTATAATAGGAAGAAAAGATTTGAAACCAAATTATTTTATGCAAACCACTCTGCTCCCAAGAAGTGTGTCAAGAGATTTAGAAAATTGCTAGAGGCTTTATTTGGAGGAATAAAGAAGGAAAAAATAAGATCGTGTTAGTAAATTAGGAAACTTGTTGTCAACTGATGAAAAAAAGTGGGCTAGGGATAAAAAAATTTGCAATTTCAATATCAATTCTTTCAGTTAAAGTTTGGATACAACCTTCTCAGCAATATAAAGGCATTTTGGGTTCAAATCTTTAGAAATAAGTATCATCTTAACAAGGGCATCTCTTCCTCTATTGCTAAAAGATGTTAGTCCTATGTATGAAGGATTCTTTCGAAAGTTTGGGATGAGGTGGTGGACAACATTTGCTGGTCAATTGGAAATAGGGAAAAACACTCAATTTTGGTTGGGTGTGTGGGTTCCTAACACTGGTCCCTTAATTTAGCATTATACTAACCTTTGGGTATTGATCTTAATTTTATTATGGCTGAAATGGGTAGTTCGAAGGCAAATTGGAATTGGCAACTTCTTGCAGGCTCTCTCAATTATGAAGCCATGCTTCGAATCATAGGCATTATGGCCTTTACTAAAATGGCAAAAGAAGATGCATGTGTTTGGCATTGGTCAAATAAAGGAAGATTTTTAGTGTCGAAGGCTTACTCCCATCTTGTTTCCTCTAAACATAATCCAAAGGAAATTAAGTAGTAAATAGTACAGGCTTATAAATGTCCTCAACAAGTAAGAAATTTCATGTGGGTTCTATTGAGAAACAAACTTCTCACCAATGCAGAAAGGGCTAGGAGGCATCCGTTTGACAATGTTGTATGCCATATCTGTTCGTGCTGCCAAAAAACTAGTCTTCGTGCTATCCATGATTGTCTTTCATCGAGTATAGCTTAGAAGGCTATTGTTCCTGGTGAGTTTGCTACAAGATTCTTCTCTTACTTCTTAACGAGTGGATCCTTGAGAATTTAGGGAACAAGCTTAATATTAGTGTTTACAATGTTGAATGGCCATCATTGTTCAACATCATGTGTTGGAAGATTTGGAAATAGAGAAAAACAATCATAATTAACAACGAAAATTTTTGTAGCTATCATATAGTGAATTAGAGTCTCTGTTGGGCCAGAAGTCATAAGGATACTATGGTTGGCTCTAGAAGTCATTTTCAGCCTTAACCAAGAATGATTAGAAATATCAATTGGCACCCTCCTCCTGTTGTTTGGATTAAAATCAATTTGGATGATTTAGCTAAAATTGACTCTGGCTATGCTTCAACTAGAGGTGTCATTTGAGATCACAATGGGAGTTGGATTGTGGGGTATAGTAGAAGCATTGGCCATAGTTCTATGATCCAAGTTGAACTGTGGGGTGTCCTTGATGGGTTGCAATTAGCATGGGAAAGAGGTTTTAGAAAAATCTTGGTAGAAATTGATAATGCTGCTATTGTCAACCTGTTAAAAGATGTTATGATAATTTTAGTTGATCAGGCATTATTAGCTGTATCAAGAATTGGTGCAAGAGAGATTGAGAACTATCCATTTCCCATATTTACCGAGAAGTGAACTTTGTTGCAGATCACATGGCGAGAATACACTCTAATGCAAATCCACAATTTGGTTGTTTTAGGTCTCTACCACGTGATATTTGGAATTTGCTTGTTGGGGACATTATGGTTGTTACCCATGCTAGAACCTATGCCCTTTACTATGTTTTTTGGGTTTTCTTATGATCTAGTCTTCTTTGTCTTACAAAAAAATAAAATTTGAAACCAATATTTACTGAGATGAAACAAAAGAGCAATATTATCAAAACTAGACCGGCTGATCAAATTGGTTCAACTGCAAATTGATAGCTAGTCTGATCCGATATGCTATAAAAATAGTACTGTAATAATATTTTTAACATGATGATATAAAAAATATTTTATTTAGACCAAATAGTTTACTAAATCAAGAGTTCAGTTTCCAATACTTCAAATGTAAACCATTTATTTCACTTCAATGAAAGCAAAAACCTAGATTTGAAGTCAAGCAAATAGACACTTGCAAATGGACTAATATTAATTATAGGATAAATCGGCAATAGATATTTCCTAGAAATTTCCTAGATATTTTTCGCAAAACAAGTAGAAATGACAAGAAAAAAAAAAGTATGATGAAAAAGATGATGGCCAATGAGCAGTAGCTAAATTGACATTTTTGAATTATGCTATGGATTTGAACTTTCAACAATATTTAGCTTTTTTTATCATAAAACAATCACTGATCCAACGAGGGGATTGAAAAAAATAGTAGAAAGCAATCACTTTCACTTAGCTATAGATTAGATTTGAAGCTTTCCAATTTACAACATATTAGACTCTAAAGGAGTCTCTCCCTACTACTATTTTCACTTAAAAGTGACCATTTTATTTTGATAAAATAGTATACATAATATAATAGTATTTTATATAAAAAAAAACTACTTTGTTTTATATAAACATTTGCTTTAAAATAGTATAAATAATATAATAAAAATATACTTATCAATTATTTCAAAAAAAGTTAAATAATTTATTAACTATAGGATGTTTTAATAAAAATTAATATTAATATATTAAAATATTTCAAATTTAAATCCCATCCTCGTTTTGATCTATCAAAACAAAATATTATTGGTCAAAGATTAGCTACTATTGCTACTTTATTGATGATCATCGATAAATGGTTAGTAAAACTTTTCCATTGAGACGTTTAGGATTTTCTGGTTATCACCTTGTAATATTGTGGCGGTAGAATTTCTCTTTTGAGACTTCCCTTCAACACTGTACAATAGTAATAACACTAATATAATAATTAAAAACTAGGGATATCTCTTCTTTTCTAAGAAGAAAGAAAAAGGATTTAATTGGCAACTCTTAAAATTTTTATACGATTAGCTAAAATAAATTTTAAAAATATTTGAATCCTTATTTGCTAAATATTGGTATATAAAATTTTAAGTTTATAAAAATATAACATTCCTAATACTTTGATCCTTAAATTTTAAATTATGTGCTGATTTTTAAAAAATATTGAATTTGACTACATTGCACCATTTGAGCTTTTAATTTTACAAAATATCATAATTCCTCAAAAATTTATTTACTTATATTGATTTTCATCTTGTTCCATTTTAATTGTTCATTTTCAAAATTTTTTAGAAAATTATTACATTTTTCCTTTTATTATTATTTCGATATTATAAATGCATTTATATTCTTTTTATCATTTTCTCGATACTAATTAATTAAATTATAATTTAGGCAATTTGATCTTTTTTAACTATATATAATATGCCAGTGATTATGATTATGACTCATTTCTGGAGCGGGTCACACAAGATAAGGCTGCCAGTGGTTGCGTTTCCTCCGGGGTCAAGTATTGGACTTGAGATACTTCATATAAAAAAGATATTCCTCATTAATTGGGCTACAAGTGTGTCCCAAGTGGTCCACCAGCTGCCGAGATTCCCTTAAATCGAAAACGGAATTGTAAATAACTTAAGTTTGTTTAGTTTATTTTTTTTAAAATTTTCAATTCGATTTTTAAATAAAAATTTTAATTAATTAATTTAATTCTATTTTTAGAGAACATTAATCCTATTTTTAGGACGTTAAAAAAATTTAACAATCTGAATTTTTAAAAATAATTTTAGTATTTTTACATATAAAAAATAAAATATATAGTTTATTTGATTTTTTTAATTATTCAAAAATTTTGACTTTAAAAATTTTGAAAATTTAACCTTTAATTTTCTTTTACTTCAACTTATCATTTACCTACCCCTTACCTAAAAATGGGTCCAATTATGTCATTTTAATGGCATATGATTTTGTGGTCATAAATGCTTGACCAATCAAATGCTCCATCGTCAGTCACATTGGTTTGGTTTAGCGCCAAAACTGGGGGCTCTTTTGGCGTTCATCTGTGAACTTGGATTTCCCCTAACAAATTAAATAAAAAATTCTATTGTTTGCATGTTATTTTGTCAAAAATTAGGCAATAATGATGTCTCCCTTAATTGTTTCTATTGAATCTGCATATTCCTATTGTGTTGTTTCGAGTTTACGAATTTCAATTTAATTTATAACTTTTTGACTGAATTTTGGTTCATATTTCATCAGGTAGAAATTAAAAAGTTAAAATGGTAATATCAATTATCTTTAAACTTTGAAATCATTTGTAGTTAAATAATTAAAAATCTAATTTTTTTTTTATCAAAAATTTAATTTTTACTCATATCTCAAATGATGCAATTATATATAACAAAAATTTATCTTTA
Organism: Hura crepitans; assembly: GCA_948208565.1. Taxonomy (NCBI): domain Eukaryota; kingdom Viridiplantae; phylum Streptophyta; class Magnoliopsida; order Malpighiales; family Euphorbiaceae; genus Hura; species Hura crepitans. The sequence continues at coordinate 841 of CANXYI011913210.1, read as the reverse complement.
AATCCAACATCTAAATAAATATCGACACAATAAATTAATATAAAAGGATTTAAAAATCGTAGTTATTGAGGCACTAAGAAATACGTTTTTACCTAATATTTGCGCAGTTTTTCCAAAGTTTACCATGATGACTCTATCTATACATTGGACGTATAGTGTACCATAAATATAATTTATTATATACAAATAAATTTTTTATTTTTAATTCGACGGTCTTAATTAATAGTTATAATATGAATACTCCTTTAATAATGTTCCATATATTTATAGAAAATTAGACTATGTATTTTTTTTATTTTCAATTTTAAAAATATACTATAAATATTTAATACTTTTAAATATAATCTTTTAGTATTTTATATTATAAAATGCTTCAAAATTGCCTATTTATTATTGTCAATCTAAATTCGATTTTTTTTAAAAAAGCTTTATTCCTTTTACATATTTCTTTTTTGCAAAATCAATCATCTAAAAGTGCTATTAATTTAGGATTTAAAGTTTAGAATTTTAGAATTTAGGATTTAAGATTTAGAATTTTAGGATTTAAAATTTTAGAATTTAGGATTTAAGGTTTAATGTTTTAGAATTTTAAGATTTAGGTTTTAGGACTTGCAGAGTTTAGTGTTTTAAAATTTTATAGTTTAGAATTTAAAATTTTAAGGTGTGCGGTTTTAGGGTTTAGAGTTTTATATGATTTAGGGTAATAAATATTAAAATTAACGGTAATTTTGAAATTAAAAAATTAAAATAAATATACTTTTAAAAAAATTACATAGGGTGTTTTTTTTTTTTTTTGGGTATTTATCAATAAATTCCATGCATTTATAACATTCCAGGCTCA
>CANXYI011913208.1:0-13619 GCA_948208565.1 Hura crepitans | reverse complement strand
TTCAGCCTTTTTTTCATATGTTAAGGTGCTTAGGCTAGTGAACCTTGAATTAGGATTGCCAAAGTGATGAATTTAAGGTTGATTTCCTTCTTGGTGATATTGGTTAACTTGACTATTTAGTTGGATTAAGAATATTGTTTTAGTGGTTGCTTAATTAGCCTTACAATGCTTATTTCTTTTTATGCCTATAGGTGTTTGAATGAGAAATTTACTACCTATAATGAATATTTAGAATTTAATGGGCATGATAGGATGAGGACTATGAGAATTGAGAGAAGAAATCACCATGGATTGTGTATTTTGGCTTGTTCCTATGAGCTATCATGAGTGATTTCTAGGAATGTTGCCTTGTACCTTAGCCATATTGGGTTAGAATGAGATGTTTATGATTACATTTGAGTTCATACCATGTAAATATGATTTAATAATGTTATCATGTGCCAAGGAATGGAAATTGAGTCCATTTTTCTCTAAGTACCCAAGAGCTTAGTTATGGCATGTTGACATGAAATTTAAAGTTGTTAAGTATTAATTAAGTACATTACTTTGGCTTAATTATTGGCATGAAATAGCTATGGAATTTGATAATTATATGACATATTGATTTAACAATATATAGCTTAAAGTTGTGCCTTTAAAAAGACTAAAATGTTGAATTAAAACATGTAGTTGTGACTTAAAATAAGTACCTAAAATATGCCATAATTTGCTAGTGTTGTTTGAATAAGTATGTAAAGTGTATGTGGCATAAAAGTAAGTGTTTGACATGAAGTTTTACGAAAACAAGGAAATTCCTAAGAAAGGAAAATGAAAATGACTTGAGAAAATGGTTGTAATGTTCTTATAAAATGTGCCTTAAGGGCTATAGATTGTAAATAAACAGTATGCCTATAATTGTGCCATTGGGGATAGAATTAAAACATATGTATGAGTGGCTATTGTGCCTAGTAATTGACCATGGAATTGGCCTAGTTATGTTTAGCTTTGTGCCTACAAATATGCTGAAAAAGATGTTAAAAATTGAGTTAAATTTGGACTTAAAATAGTCATAAAAATTGACTTAAAAAAAGTGGTCGAAATGACCTATAACTGTCCAGTTGACTAGTACCTGAACCAAAATTTTCACTGAATAGAAAGTATTACCTTTTTAAGTAAAAATGACATGATAAATCATAACATAAGATACATTGAATTTTGGCTATAGCATACTTAAATTTTCTCATGGAATTTTACCCAATAGAGCAAAAATGTGGCTATACCATTCTGGATGAAAAATTAAAGTATGAGATAAAATTTTTAACTCATTATTTTTGAGAATTAAATATTATAAGAATATTGTTGGTCAATAAATAAACTTAAATTGAGCTACTTAGGCCATTAGTTAGACACCCACTAGATGGGTTGATCGATTAACTTAGGGTTTTACATCTGCTAGTTGTCTAATATTTAGAAAGTCATTTTTATTAGTGGTTGAAGAGGTCTACGAACTGATCTCTATTATGTCACCCAATTCTTAAATATACTCATCTGTGGCTAAAGAGGACTACGGACTGATCTCTATTATGTCACCTAGTTATTGATGATTATTAGTGGCTAGAGAGGTCTACGGACTGATCTTTATTATGTCACCCAATTATTGATGATGATTTATGGCTAGGGAGGCCTATAGGCTGATCTCCATTATGGCACACATGCCAATTTAATGGTGTAGGTCCAGAATAGGGACCACTATACCAATTTATTTTTTTTCTAGATCCAATGTCTTAAAATGTCATCTTCCTAGTCAGGCTAGTGAAGTAAATTAAGTAATAAGGAGAATAATTATGAAAGATAAAGTTTAAGCTTTTTTGGATGACTTTTTCAGAGAAAGTGGTAAAAATATAGTAAAAAGGTATTTTATTCATTTTTTACATATATTGCAAAGAAAGTGATTTTTGTAAAGTATGCATGTTAAAAGTAATAGTACTTACTTTGAATAAATTATCTAAATAAAAAATGCTTTTTTAGACCTTATAAATACCTTAAGGATATTTTAGTAATTTGGCACCCCAGTGAATAATTAAATTACATAATAAAGTAAGATTATCTCTTAAACTGCATAGGTATGTTAATGATATAATGCCATGATAAAAATACTTTAAGTTCACCCTTAAGTATGTCAAATGCTCAGCCTACCTATTTTGGTATATAGGTACACAACAGCGAGAACCTACCTTGTAAAGCGTGATGATAGTGGTTTTGAGGATACAAGTGAAGGATTTTGAAGTAATTTTTGTACATTTTTAATATCTATGTACCTAGGTGGGAATTGGGTAGAAATATGTATGTAAGCTATAGACACATAATGTATTTAAGTAAATATAACTTGCTAATGTAACTAAAGTATTTTTATATGCTCTTTTTGTGATTGTATGACACAGATGTGATGTGTGATGTTGATGTGAGCCTAAGGCTCTATTTATGCATGTTTTATATATGGCTTGAGGCCTGAGTTGATGTGTTTTATATAATGATGATAGGTTGAGAATGGGGGACCAGATGGGTCCAGGAGATGTGTTAAGTAATGTTTACAGAAGTGTGAAACATGCTTGTTAACATTTTGGAATAGAACCCGGCCAGCTGTTATGTTGCCAGATTTTTAGGTGGTACCTGAGTGTTATTAGATTCTCTCTATAAGGATTGAACCATATTGATTTTAAACTAAACGGATTATAGGAACTGGCTAAAAGTTATTTTAGAGTCAAATAGAATGATCTAGTGTGGCATTAGTAAAAGTTAAACGAATGACCTTGGGGGAAATTTTAGGATAGGTGACCTGGTAAGAACTGCACCGCTTATTCTTCAAGAATCTAGTAAGGGGTGTCACTCTTCTAGAGAGATTGTCCTCAGAGACAATTAGAGGAGGCACAAACCTAAGTATTAGCTATAGTAACACCCAGCTGACCATCAAGGCGGTAGAGATAGGAGCAGTTGAGTGCAAGCTAAAGGACGTCCGGCATGGCAGTTTGCTATCCATGCTCGGGAGCAAGCTGAAGCACCAGATGTCATTGCTAGTACTTTCTCTTTATTTAATGCACCAGTATTAGCTTTAATTGATCTTGGATCGACACACTACTACATTTGCACCACACAAGCACGAGATAGGGGACTAGAGCTAGAGTTTATAGACTTTGACATTTAAGTGAGTAATCCGATTGGCTTAATTGTGATGATGAATACAATTTATAGACACTATCCTTTGATTATCCATGAGTAGATCTTCTAGCAAATCTGATAGAACTTCTCTTTCATGAGTTTGATGTCATACTGGGTATGGATTAGCTGTTAGAGCATAATGCAGTGATTGACTGTGAAAAGAAAAGGTTGAGTCTGCAGACCACAGATGGGCAAGAGGTGACAGTTGTGGGTAAAAGGGACTCCCTATCTAACATTATTTTAGCTATTATAGCTAAGGGACTCATTTAAAAGGGATGTGAAGCATTCTTAGCTTTTATGGTAGATACTAGTAACCTTGATCAGATACCAGTTGTGTCTGAATTCCCTAATGTGTTCCCAAATGAGTTACCAAGTTTACCTCTACATTGAGTGGTGAACTTCGAGATTGAGATATATCCTAGCACGAATCCAATATCTATTACACCACATCAGATGGCACCAGCAGAGTTAAAGGAGATAAAGGTGCAGTTGTAAGAACTATTAGACAAAGGCTTCACTAAGCCTAGTGTATCACCCTGGGGAGCACCAGTACTATTTGTGAAGAAGAAAGGCGGGTCACTTCGGTTGTGCATTAATTATAGACAATTGAAAAAAGTGATAGTTAAGAATAAATATCAGTTGTTTAGGATCGATGACCTCGTTGATCAGTTACGGGATGCTACTATATTTTCCAAGATAGATTTGAGCTTAAGATATCACCATTTATGGATTAAGGTGAGTGATATTCCTAAGACTACCATTAGAACTTGATTTGGAGATTATAAGTTCCTAGTGATGCTATTTAGGCTTATTAATTCATCGACACCCTTTATGGATCTGATAAACTGAATCTTTAAGCCTTACTTGGATCAATTTGTTGTAATGTTCATTGATGATATCTTGGTGTACACCAAAACTCAAGAGGAATATGAACAACACCTTAGAATTGTATTGTAAACCTTGAGAAAGGAGTAGTTGTATGCTAAGTTGAGCAAATGCAAGTTTTGGTTAGAAAAAGTAGCCTTTCTAGGTCACATTTCCTTAACTGAGGGTATCAGAGTGGACTCAAGCAAGGTTAAAGTTGTGTTGGAGTAGAATCCTCCTAGGAATGTGATTGAGATTTGGAGCTTCCTAAGATTGGCAGGATATTATCGGAGGTTTGTGAAAGGCTTCTCAATGATTGCAGCTTTATTAACATGGTTGATAAGAAAGGATGTGAAGTTTAAGTGTCATGATAAGTGTCAAGCTAGCTTTGAGAGGTTAAAGAGGATGTTGACAAAGGATCCTATCCTTACCTAGCAATAATACAGGAAGTAGTTTGTGATATACAGTGATGCCTCACATAATAGACTTGGTTGTGTACTGATGCAAGAAGGCAATATGATTACATATGCCTCTAGGCAATTAAAGCCTCACAAAAAGAACTATCCCATGCATGATTTAGAGTTGGCTATAATTGTGTTTGCATTGATGATATGTAAACACTACTTATATAGAGAAAAGTCTTACATCTACATCGATTAAAAAAGTCTAAAGTATTTGCTCACACTAAGGGAGCTGAATCTTAGACAATGGCAATGGATAGAGTTACTCAAAGATTATGATTGCTTAATCAACTACCATCTAGGAAAGGCAAACATGGTTATAGATGCTTTAAGCAAGAAGTTTATTGCCACTCTAAAGCTTATGCATGCTAAAGTAGAGTACACAGTAGAAGATGCAATTTTTGCTAAAATGTAGATTACACTTGACTTCAGGCAACAGATAAAAGAGGCCTAGTTGAGAGATGAACAAATGGTATAGATTGCGAGTAAAGTTTAAAAGGGGAAGACAATCAGATTTGAGTTAAGTGATGATGGAAGCTTGTATTACCAAAACATGTTGTGTGTGTCAGAAATGGATGGATTAAGAATGCAGATCTTGAAAAAAGCTCATAAAGCTCTATATTCTATGCACTCATGAATCACAAAAATGTATCTTAATTTGAAGCCCCACTATTGGTGGCCAAGAATAAAGCAAGAGGTAGCTAAATATATGGCTTGATGTTTGACTTGTCAATAGGTGAAAGCAGAGAACCAAGTTCCTTTTAGATTGTTACATTTGATAGCAATCCCAAAATGGAAATAGGAGAAGATCACCAAGGATTTTGTGATGGGGTTGCCACTGACTAGAAGCAAATGTGATAATGTATAGGTGATAGTGGATAGATTGATAAAGAAAGCTCACTTCATACTAGTAAGGATGGATTATTCCTTAAAGAAGCTTGCACAATTGTACATTAATGAGATTATGCAATTACATGGAGTACTAGTAGCTATCACTTAAGAATGGGACTTGAGGTTCACTTCTAGATTTTAGAAGAAGTTATAAGAAGCATTAGGTACTCAATTGATGTACAGCATAGCATTTCATCCTCAAACAGATGGATAGTCTAAATGAGTGATGCAAGTATTAGAGGATATGTTGCATAGCTATGCAATAGAATTCAAAGGCAATTGGGATCAATACTTGTCATTAGCTAAGTTTGCTTACAACAGTAGCCACTAGGCCAATTTAGGAATGGCACCTTATGAAGCTTTATATGGTAGAAGGTGTAAAACTCCCTTATGTAGGAGTGAAGTGGGGGAAAGTAAGGTTGTTAGATTCGACTTGATAAGAGATACAGAGGAGAAAGTTAAAATTATAAGAGAGAGATTGAAAGCCACTTCAGATTTATAGAGGTCATATATTGATTTGAAATGATGAGACATCTAGTATGAAGTTAGGGATCAAGTGTTTTTGAAAGTGGCATTGTGAAAAAAGATGCTTAGATTCAGTAGGAAGGGAAAACTCAGTCATAGATTCATTGGGCTCTATGAAATCATAGAACGAGAGGGACCTTTAGCATATAGATTGGCATTACCACTTGAGCTATAGCAGATTCATGACATCTTTCTTGTATCGATGTTAAGGTTATACAGATTGGATCCTTCACATGTGATAGTAGTAGAGGAGATACAAGTACATCCTAATTTGACATATGAAGAACCGCTACAAATTCTAGCGAAGGAAGTGAAGCAGTTGAGGAACAAGTTAATTCCCCTAGTGAAGGTGTTATAGAGGCACCACAACACAATAGAAGCTACATGGGGAGTGAAAAGCAGATAAAGGTATAATATCCACATCTCTACACATTAGGAAATTTTGAGGACAAAAATTATTAAGACAGGAAGAATTGTAATGCCCTTAATTCTAAGTTTCATGAATAGTACCTCCTTAGTATGAATTGTGTTCCCTATAGGTCGAGGCACCTTTATGTGGTCGAAAAGGGGCATATTGGTCATAAAACTTTTGACCTACCTGAAAATGGATAAAATGAAAGAATTTAAAAATTCAGCAAAATCAATAAATCATTTCAAGTCAAGAACTAGTGAATGGGGAGATAAAATGAGGTTGTGCTAGGATAGCCCCAGGATATGCCTGGACGGACCCAAAAATACCATACCCTAAACCTCAAAAATTCCAATGAACATGATTTAGAAGGAATTTTAATTTTTTGAGGTCATTTAGTATTTTTTGAATATTTTATTCTAGTGGGTGAATAGTGCCTAAAAGTCAATAATTTAATTTTGACTTAAAATTTTACATGGGCTTTAATGACACTAATCGAGGATTTTAAAAACTAAAATGAGTATTTTTGGAGGTCTAGAGAAATTTTTGTGAATTTCTAAAGTTTAAAAGGAAATCGAGAGAAAACAGATCATTAGATTGCCACGTGTCACGATCTAAGCCATTTATTTACCCCTACATGAGGCGCTACACATGTGAGGGGTCACAAGTGTGAACCATCATCTTCCTTCCCCAAATTCTTTAAAAAATTTGATGCCATTTTTCTCTCTCTTCACCATTATTTTTTCTTCTCTTTCTCTCTCCTCCCATTACCAAAAATATTAAAACTTATATGAATTAGACCCTTTATGATCTCTAAAGTCAAATTCAAGTGACACAATTAGAGAATTTGGCATAAAAAGAAAGATATCTAACCTTGGTGAATAGTGACAACTTTTAGTGTAAGTGATTTTATTCTATTTTTATTGTTGTTTTAGGTAGTTTAAAGTGTTTTAATAGATTCTATGACTTTAGATTCTCATTTGGAATTATGTAGAAACTTTTTAGGACTTTTTTAAGTAAAATTTATATATGTTTAGGGCAGGAGAAGAGCATTAAAGGAGAACCTCAAACAAGGCACCAAAGTGGCAGAGAAAAAGGTGTTTTCACACCCTAGGTATGTTGAATAGATTCAATTCATGTGTGTCCTAGGTTTTGGCATGAAAATGTGCATGTTCATATGTATGGAAATGCTAATTCATGGTGTTTGGCATGACTTTGATGTAAAATAATGACATGAATATGTTAATGGTGTAAAAGTAACATGGTATGCATGATTTTAGGGAAAAGAAACTAAGTGTATATTTGTGTTTATGGTATGGCCAAATGGTGTACTTGAATGGCATGGCATGTGTAGTTATGCATATGACACGTTAGGCATGGCAAGGGCATGTAAATGTTGGGTATAAATAGTGCTTAGAAAGTGAGTAATAATATTAATATTTATGGTATGTAAACATGACCAATAATGACCTAAATGAGTATGTAATATGTACATAAAAGAATACTAGTAATATGGTGACTATATGTGTGCTATTTGGTGACATAAGTATGAGAAATGACTTAAGAATGATTAAGAGAAGAAATGATACAAGAATGATGGATTCTGGATGGGTATTTTAGTGTTATGAAAGTCACAATATTGGAAAATGACCAAATAAATAGTAATATATCCATAAAATGACAAAATGAATAGTGATTTTGTGACAATAGAACAAAAGTGTGATCTATATGAAATATCATGAAAAATGGAATTTAATGTTATAATTGACATGGAATATATTGAATGGTAATTGCAAATGACATAATTTAATAAGGAATAGTGATTTGGCCCATCAATTAGACACCCACTAGATTAGTTGACTGGTTGACTAGGGAATCAGTAGCTGCCATGCAATTTAGCCCTCTTGGGACCATTGTTGTCTATTGGATATGGCAAGTGTAGCGTCGAGGTTTTAAGATGAACACTACACACTAGGGTATTAGGAGGTCCACCTAGATTGATCCCTACTGCCTATTGACTATCTATGGATATTGGGAGGTCCTACGGGGCTGATCTCTGCTATCCACCTATGGCTTTTGAGATGTGACTCAGGGTATTAGGAGGTCCCATAAGGCTAATCCCTACTACCCCACTTATAGATATTGCGAGGTCTACAGGCTGATCTCTGCTACCCCACTTATAGATATTGAGAGGTTTACGGGCTGATCTTTGCTATTTGCTAATCCAGTATTAGGAGGTCTATGGATTGAACCCTACTATCAGGCTAAGTAGGTGCAGTTACCGAGGTCTAAAATATGGGCCACTACATAGGATAGATCCCGCTATCCGATGTCTTAAAGTGTTGTTTGTCTCTTATGGGCCTAAACTATATTAAACTTAACTATGATGATAGTATATGGAGTTTGAATTAATAACATGGATTATATTAATTAAATAGGATAAATGGCACCTAGATTGATATCTTTCTTGACCATGATGGAAATATCTATGCATATGTATACATGAGTCATATGTGTGTTACATGTATGACATACTTTATTGTATCTATTCCACTATTGAGTGCATACTCAGTGTGTTAATGTTCTGATGTGTAGGCTGTAGATAGCTAACAGTCTAGCTTCAGCAGTGCTAGTGTAGGGAACCTAAAGTTTTTTTTTTGGTATATCTTTTGATACTTGTTTTGTAGTTTTGTTAGTCAGTCACTCATGTATAATAAGTGTAAAGTCAGTAGTGCATGTATATTATAAAACTCAGATAGTCCAACTCAATGGCTGTAGAATCTTGGCTTTTCTGGATATATATATATATATACACACACCCATATATATGTTTATCTAGTTGTTGAGTGTCTGTGGGTTTGAGACCTTGTGTTTTGATGTTTGTTAGATGTTGTTAATGTTTTAGGGGACAAGAAGGGTCCAGAAGATGAGTTATGTTATGAAAGTGTTGTATAAGTGCTTTTCTTGTAAGAAAATTTTTGGTTTTTCACCCAAGTAGTGGTTATGCTATCCAATTTTCTATAAAATGTATAACGGACATAATTTAGAGTTTTATCAGACTAAAATAGGTATTAATACAAGATTAAACAGTAATAAACACTAGATGGTCAAGTTAGGTCAAAGTTGGTCAAAGTGACATAAGTGTTAAACGAAAGGTCCCTAGGTAAATCTAAGGATGGGTGACCTCTAGGAAATGGCACCTTTTGTCTATTTCCTTTGAGAATAGGTAGGGGGTGTTACATAGATACTACAACTTGACCTTAGGATTCAACAACCTTTTGCCTATAGTCCGTTGATGACATTAGTAAGTCCTAAATGCTAATGTTAGCTTAGGTCTTTTTAGTTGCTTTATCACTTCATCATGTTCAACTTTCTTAGGATCCAACCATTCTTTTTGACTCTCTCTACTGGTTCTCCCTCAACCCTGAGTGGTTTTCTCTTTCTCTCTTTAGAATTTTCATCAGAAGATTCATCCCAAAAGTTTTTGCTCTCCTCAGGTTCACCATCTCTTTCACTCAACCAAAAGCTAGTTAAAAGAATGGATTCATTCTCTCTCACCCCTTTGCAAATCACTTAGTCAGATCTATAAATTTCTCTAAACATGTATTCTTCGAGCAGTCCAAATCTAAGAAGGCAAGTGACCTAGTGTTTGGGTAAAGGATTTAATTCTAGATCGGGTATTTGTTTGGAATCTTTGAGGTTTTGGATGGGTTTTATGAGGAGGTTACAGTTGTTAGTAAGGTATCCAATTTCTTTGTAACACCATCTACTAGATTCCTGAAAAAACCCAATAAGCGTTGCACTTCCCACTTGGTCACCTATCTTTCGATTTTCCCTTAATCATTCATTTAACTTTTACCAATTCTGTACTATTAAGTCTTATCTGACTCTAAATTTAGTACTGTCTATTCCTATACATAACTTAGGGTCACATAATATGATTCATGCCAATATTGATTAAGTCCTGGTTAAACAGATTTTTCCTAAAATTTGGCAATATATTGGCTATCCAGGTCACTATCTCAAAAATTTAACCTATAAAAACACTTCTATAACACATTTCTCATCTCTTAGACCCTTCTAATCCCCTAGGTATTAACCTAACATCACCCTTCTATCAATATTAACACAAGTTTTAGGCCATAATTAGACAACCACACATTAGAGCATCATGCTCACATATCGTAACAGCAATTCAAAGCAATCACACATTCAAAATAGTTTGATAAAACTTATTAAATAAGTAGTTTATGACATGTATATGCAAGCTATCTATACATAGGCTACACATTCCCCCTTAAGTACAATGAGTCCAAAAGCTATATAACAAATTTACACAACCTTCTATCAAAATATCCTCTAAACTTTGGCTACACACTTTACGAGGTTATACCTTAGTTATCCTTATCCACACACAAAAATCGGTATGCTGAGTGTATAATATACTTAGTGGTGAATTTAAGCATTTAAATAATGTCATGTATCTTATTCATGCATATATCAGGTTATTAATGTCTATTCTAAGTAATTAAATCTGCCATCTATTTTTCTATGTCAAAAGACTAAAATGCACTTCTTATAGGTTCATACCAGATTACCATTTATTTAATTATTTAAAAACAAGCAAATTATGCCATTTAAGCCATTTCCAATAGTAAGAGTCACTTAATTAAATTTTCTAGTTAATTGGTGATACACATGCCAAATAACCAAAATGCCCTTGATTATTTCTAATGATCAATCATTTAGTTAACCATGTCAAATTATGCATATTATTAATTTACATTATCACAATCAATCTGCTTATGTAGTTTATTCAATTAATTTAATTGGCTCGATAAGAAAGAGGACACTGATATACACTAGACCTTGAGGGATTTAAAACTGTGCAGTAATCCACATTTTTTACCCTAACCACTGCACCAGCCTAAAATAAGTCATAGCACCAAAGGTGCGATTGACAAGATATGGTCTGCCTAGTAAACTGGCCTATTTAATAGGCTAGTATAGTGGTCCCTCAAGACCTTTACTGCTGTATCAACCCTATTTAAAGATTAAAGATGTCACAAACTAGTCTGCCTAGTAGACTAGTCTATTTGTCTGACTAAAGCAGTGGACCTTTTGGATTTACACCGCCGCACTAGTCAAGATCAAGTGAATGTCATAGTCTAGTTTGACTATTTGACTAGTACAGTGGCATAAAAAGGACCTAGGTCACTGTACCAGCCCTACTTAAAAATCAAACCCATCTAGTGGGTGTCTAAGTAATGGGCTATGTAACTCAATTTATGTTTATTTCTTTACTATTTGACTTCTTATAATATTATCAAGTAAATAATAGATAGTTATAAAATTTTATAGCACTGTTAAATTTTAGCCTGGTCTGGTATGGCCACAATTAGGCTGTACCAGGTAAATTATTAGTATTATTTTTAAATATTGTAATTGCCAATAATTATGGTATATTATGCTTGATTTTATTCCATAAGTATTTCACAATTATTTTCCATTTACTATCCAGTGGTGTTTTTTATTCAGGTAAAGGTCAAACTGGATAGTTATAGGTCATTACATCAAGTTTTCAATAGGCTTTTCTAAGTTCATTTCTTAGCCTTTTTCAATGTAGTTTTCACAATTTTTCACACAACATTTATAGGCCCTAATCTAAACAATAATTAGGTCATTTCTAAGGCCAAAACATAGGCATCAAGTCCATAATTCATAATCACATAATATAACCCTGATAGGCACAGATTTTAGGCACATTACAAGCCACTTTTCAAGCCATTTCTAGACATGTCCAAGTTTATTATCAAGTCATCTTTCATGTAAATTCTTGGTTACATTTCATAACATTTTTAAGTGTATGATTAACTAAATTCATGCCATTTAATCATGTACATTAACTTTATTCCATGCCTAACAAACTAAGCTAAACATGCTTCCATCATCATGCCTTATTATGCCAAAACTTTACACACAAATCATTATTATTTTCATACCATTAGCCTTTACTTAGCTCTTATGTTTAGCCATCCCTTGGCCTTGATTATGCATTTCCATAATGTTTATCACACATTCCACCTTTCATCCATAGCCTAAACACATGTATATACACATATGCACAATTTCATGCCAATTTAAGTGACTTACCCATAATATATGTCACGGCCATTTCAAAGAAAACACCATAAGCATGCACCAAATTAACTTATCACATGACACACTACTCATTCATATAGCATAAAGCTAAAATACATGTCATGACAACTAGCAACACATACAAAACTTACAACCACATACCATAGGCACTAATTCTCACTTACTATCACAAAATTTAGAAACTAAATAAGCCTATACCTATGCCAAAGCTTTCGACCAACTAACATACACACACATAACAAGCTAATTCTTATTAAGTCTAACCTATTTCAATGCCCAATTTCTTACTACATAAGGATTTCATTAAAGCTTTGGAGTGCCATTACATGCCACTAGATTACACACTTCTAAAACCTATTTCTAGCCCCCTTAAAGATTAAATGGCATGAAGGAAATGTTGGAATTCACTTACTTGCTAAGAAGAACCACTTAGAACTTGCAAGCTCCTCAATTCTAGCCCACCACGAAAGCCTTTCTCACCATTTTTCATGTCTTTTCCCCTCTTGAATCACCTTAAAAATCATTAAAACACATTCCCATAGATTTTAGGCACCTTAAACACCTATTTCTAGCAAGGAAATCTCAAGGACAACCCATGAAAATTCACCTTCAAAGTTTGCTACCTCTACTGGAAAGCTGTCTGACCAACCTTGATGATTTTTAATTAATTCTAAGAAGCTCCTTTTGATATGATTCTTCTTTTAGAATTACCCTAACATCTAATTGTGAATTTAGATGAGATTAATTTGTTGAAACAAATTAAAGAAGATGATGGAAATAGCATTTTTTTAGCTAAGTGGCGTCACTTTTTAGGCAAAAAGAAAGGATAAATTTTCCTTTTATATGAGTGGATTTGCCACTTTTCAAGGCCATGTGGACACTTGGCATAGACCTTAAGATAGATAGAATGATATGGGTGGGTCCCCAACCACCCAAATCACCCTAGAATGGCTCGATTTTTGACAAAACTTCAAAAAGTCACCAAAATTCACATGAATTCTTAAAAATTACAACTTTTGTTTTAAGATTCCTGTTTTGGGGGGGGGGGGGGGGGGGGGGGGGGGGGGGGGGGGGGGGGGGGGGGGGGGGGGGGGGGGGGGGGGGGGGGGGGG
>CANXYI011913187.1:0-10781 GCA_948208565.1 Hura crepitans | reverse complement strand
AAAAAAACAAACAAACTGAGAAAAAGAGGGATGCAGGCTCCTAATTGAATTAAATTCACTAACCTTTAATCAAGCTTGCCATCTTTAACTTTAAGCTCATCTCCTTTTGCTATCCTTATCCCTTTCCACCTCACATAAACCACTAAAATCCAACATTCACAAGATTAAACAAGGAACCTGAGTAGCTATGCCTACTTAGGTGAAAAAATTCTTAAAGAAAAATTGACTTGAACACTAAAATTACCCTACTTTGCCATTACATTTCCTTACTACCCATAGAGATTAACTAGCTTCACCTTACTTTCTTGGCACCTTAACCATCCCCATGGCTAGCCATTCTCCCTTAGCTTATTTTCTTCATCATCTAGCATGAATTCTTAGGAGTAATCAAGGAGAATTGGTAGCTAAAATAGCCTAGAATAGAGGAAGAAAAGGGGGAGACGTGACCAACATTTTTACCAAAGAGAAAGAGAAAGAAAGAGAGAAAAGAAAATGGATTTCAATGAAAATTGGTGGCCAAATGGCTTTTAAAAGTTGTAGCCATATGGCAAAAGTGCTAAGTAGGATTAGGGGGCCCTCGGTTCATGTTACGAGGCTCCTAAACACCTTAAGATTCAAATTCTTGAACATAGGGGTTGCTAACTTTAGTGATTTTTAAAAAATCACATGGTTATTGAGAAAATACATCATTTATTCCTAAAATCATTATTTAAGCCCAATTTTATGCCTATAAAATTTTGTGGTGAAATTCCTTTAAGAAGTGCCTGAATTGAAAATCAAGCATTACACGGCAACTCGGTTCGCGGTAGAACTTTGGGAATTTTTCTACGGCTACTCAGACCTCCAAAAATTGTTGCATTATTTCTAAAATCCTCAAATACATCCACTTAGAGGCTCATAAATTTTCATGGCTTAATTCTTTTGGAACTAAGCTAGTGAAATTTTGGGGAAATTGCAATTCTATTGAAAACCCAAAAAATACCAAATGACATCAAAAAATTGCACCGTTTGTTTTAAAATTCCTTATTAAATCCCAATTGTATGCTCATAAATTTTTGTACCCCAGTTCTTTCGATAGGATAGTTTTTTTACTACCTCAATTTTCATGCCAACCTCAAAAAATGCGATAATTTGCAAATGACCTCCGACTCAAAAAATTCCTTCACCATTGGACTCAATGAAATTTTTAAGCTTTAAGGTCTACTATTTTTGGGTCCATTAAGGCACATCTTAGGTTAGTCGGGGCCTAAAATTTTTTTATTAGCATGATGGGTAGTTTATAGCCAGAAATGAATTTTTGGTTTTGCTAAAATTTTTATTGAAGTCATTTTCACCCTTTTTTAGGCTTTTGAAGTTTATAGGGAAGCGAGCCCTACCTCGGGTCTTGTGCTTGTGACTCAGCACACTGGGTGCCCTTTTTAGGTCTCGAGAGCTGTTCTCAGAGCCCTAGTGCACGGGCATTACATTTAGCATGGATCTCACCAAGAAATGTTATATTCCTATGTTGGATGGAAAATACCTTTCTAAATCTATGTCTCTCAAGACACAAGGAGAGAGAGTGCATGAGTAAAATCCCGTATGCTTTGACTATAGGATCTATCATGTATGCAATGATATGAACGAGACCTGATGTATCATTTAATCTCAATATATTGAGCATATTTAAATCTATTTATATAGAGGAACATTAGGTGGCTATGAAGAATATCCTTAAGTTCTTGACTATTCTTGATTTATAAAGAAAAAGTGTAATGCCCGTAGGCCAAGGTCTTATGAACAGTACCTTTTGGGTTCGAGTGATGTTCTCTATGCTACAGGGCATCGTTATGAGTCCAACAAGGGGCGCATTGGTCATAAAACTTTGATGGGCCTAAAAATAGGAAAAATGAATGAATTTAAATATTTAGCAAAACCAATAAATCATTTCAGGTCGAGAACTAGTGTATAAGGAGATAAAATGAGTTTATGCTGGGATAGCCCCTGGATGTGCCCAGAAAGACTTGATAATACCATACCCACCTTAAAAATTTCAATGAGTATGATAGAGATAGAATTTTAATATTCTAAGGTCATTAGACATTTTCTTCAAATATTTTACTCTGGCAGGAGAATAGTGCAAAAAACTCAACTATTGAATTTTGACTTGAAATTTTACGTGGGACTTAGTTACTCTAATTGAGGATTTCTAAAGCTAAAATGAGAATTTTCAAAGGTCTAAAGAATTTTCTAGGAATTTCTAAAGCCAAAAATGACATAAAATAAATATTGGCTATTAGATCACCACTTCTCGCAATTCAAGGTAGCCACCTACCCTTATATACGGGGTTATACATGTGAAAGACTCACATAAAGAGGTCTTCTTTAACCTAGAGAAATACCCCTAGCCAACACAAATTCTCTCTTTCCTCTCCACTTTTTCTTTAATTTTCTCTCTCTTTTCTCCTCTAATCCACACAAAAATTATATGAAATCAAGCCTCTATAGTTTTTAGATTCTATTTCTTCAGACAGAATTCAGAAAAGAAGCCTAAATTATGAGATATATCACTTAGGTGAATAGTGAAATTTTTTGTGAGTAAGTGTTTCAAACCCAACTTTTATTTTTGATATAGGTAGATTAAGGTATTCTAAGAATAACCATAGTTTTAGATTTCAATTTGGAGCCCTAGATAATTTTTGAGATTTTTTCTAAGGTGAAAATGGTGTATGTTAGGTATTAAGGATTCAAGTGAGGGAAACCAAGTTCACAAACCTTAAAGTGGTGGAGAAAAGGGTGTTTCCACACCTTAAGTATGTAGAATATACTCAAATCTAATATGTCTATGTGTCTGACATGATTAAATGTGTGTAGGTTGTATGGAATTAGTGGATTTTCGGTGTATGCATGGTGACTAGGTAAAATGATGTTACAATAATGTTAATGGCATTAAAATAATATGTTTGGTATGCTCAATTAGGAGGAAATTCATGTATAGGTGTGTGCATAAGTCTCGGCTTAAATGTGTGCATAACGGTTTATGGTATGTCTATACATGGTTATTGCATGTTATGTGAGGAAATGGCTAGGTTATGAAAGAAATAAACTATAGTTGGGAGTGAACATTAATAGTAACATAAGTGGCATGAAATTGTGGTAATTTGGTAACTTAATGGCATAAGGGTATAATGACTTGTAATATAACATGAACATGGATCTTAAGGCATGAATATGGTGTTTGAATGGGCATGTGGAAAAGGGATGAATATTGGAATTTTTATGGCTTGAGTTATGGAATGTAGGATATATAAAAATGGCCAAATGAATAGTGCTAGTTGCATAAAATGACCATATGAATAGTAATTTTAGGACTAGAGGCAAATTGTGACATTTTGTGTGCTACGTGATATGGCATGTCACATAGGGACGTAATAGACTTAAGAATAAATAATAATAAGAGTTATAGTCTAATTTAGTAATTAGCCCATCAGTTAGATACCTACTGGATAGGTTGATCTATTAACTAGGGGAGTTAATAGCTGCTCGACAGTATTATTTTCTTGGAGCCACTGCGGTGTGTTAGATGTGGTAAGTACAGTCACCAAGGTTTTTTGATGAACCCTATATGGTAGGGAATTGGGAGGTCCACCTTAGCTAATCCTTACTACTCGTATGTTTGTCAGCGGACATTATGAGGTCCTATAGGGCTAATCACTACTATCCCTTTTGTAAATATTAGGAGGTCTACTAACTGATCCCTACTATCTGCCAGTCCAATGTTGGGAGGTCTACTGATTGATCCCTACTATCGAGTGAGGTAAGTGCAGCTACCGAGGTCCAAAATGTGGCCACTACATAGGATAGTTCCCACTATTTGGTGTTTTAAAGAGTTATCTGTCTGCCATAGGCATATATCATAATAAATTTGACTGAGGAATAGATAAGCAAATTGAATTTAATAGGTAGACTCAACTAAACAATAAATAGATAGACTCATACTTAATTAACGAACTGAACACATTTGGCTAAAACAATGGCATTTAGAAGTATCTATTACATGTTGCATGTATATATGTGTATGACATATTATGTTTGGTCTATTCCACTACTGAGTTTTATACTCAGCGTGTTGGTGTTTCGATGTATAGGTTGTAGATCGAGAGATGATTAACATCAGATATCCATAATGTAGCTGCCCTTGAGTCTTTTGGTATTTTGCATTTCTTTTGAGTTATTATAGTTATGTACTTATACATATTAGGACAGTATGGGTTATGGGTTGTGTAGTAAAACTGAGTATGGAAATTGGATATATATATGTATAGTCTTGTCTACTAATATAAATCTACTTCTTTATATTTGTGTGTTGATAAGTTAGAGACCTGTGTTCTCTGTATGGTATGTGATGTTATGTTGTGATAATCTAGAGGACCAGAAGGGTCTACGAAGGGAGCATAATGGGAAAATAAGGTTAGAAGTGTTTGTCTTGCAAGTTAGAATTTGTCACCCGGGTAACCGTTCTATTGCCTAATTATCTAAAATTGTCTGGTAGTCTTAATTTGGAGTTCTAGCAAACTAAAATAGGTAGTAATAAAGGAATAAATCATTGAAAGGGCATAATGGGTAACTAGGTCAAAGTTGGTCAAACTTAGGTAGAGGTTAACTGAAAGGTCCCTAGGGAAATCCAAAGATGGGTGATCTCACGGGAAGTAGCACACCTTGCCTATTTCTTGTAGAAATGGGTAGGGGTGTTACATTTAATGGTATCAGAGTAGGTTTATGCATTCCTATGCATCCTATACATGAGTCTATGAGTTTAGGGTTTTGTTTTGAGTTAACCAACATTATTTGATCCTAATAATTATTTTTTATATAGTTTAATGCGACGAATGAGCAGACCCTACTCGAGCGAGGGGAAAAGGTGGCTAGCTATGAACCTACGACAATCCATGGACCAGAAGTGAGTGCAGCCACTCCAAAACCAAGTGATGCTATCCATAGGCCACCACCTCAACCTTAGCCTCAAACACAAGCCTCACCAGCCTTGCTATAGCGGATAGTGGATTTGTTGAGGCACACTATAGCACCTCTACCACCAACACCACTAACTCTAACTCTTGTTGCTCTATTCCACCTCCACTAGCTCCCCTAGTATTCCAGAAGATGTACTTAGAGAGGGTTAAAAAGATGGGAGCTATAGATTTCTTAGGTTCGAGGGAGGATGACGTGGCAAAAGTAAAGTATTGGCTGGAGTCGACTATCAGGATATTAGAGCAACTAGAGTGCTCTAAAGAGGGATACTTGAAATGTGCCACATCTTTGCTACAGGAAAAGGCTTACCATTTATGGGACAGGTTGATGTAAAAGAAAGTAGTAGCTGAGTTAACTTGAGAATTCTTTTTGGAAGAATTCAAGAAGAGGTACATTACTGACTCCTACAAAGATAAGAAAAGGTAAGAGTTCTTTGATTTAAAGCAAGCTAAGAGATCAGTTTTAGAGTATGAGAAAAACTTTGATTGCTTGAGTAGATATACAATAGAATTCATCTCGAATGATTAAGAGAAATGCAAGAGCTTCAAGAAGGGCCTCAATGTGGAGCTAAGGATGCAGATCTCGACTCTGAAGATTAGGGATTTCTTTGAGTTGTTAGTAGCAGCTTATGAGATGGAAAAGATGCTGCAAGAGAAGAGAGAGTTGTAATAGAGGAAGAGGCCATTTGCAGTAGGCCAGACTAATTTAACTCTAGGTGGGAGTAAGAGATAAAAAGACTTCTAGCCTAGTCAGCAGTCCTAGAGGCAAATGAGATACCAGTCACAGAGGTAAGTCCTATCACAGAGGACTAGTCAGGGTTACCTTCTTAGGCCTCGACAACCTTCATTAAAGTAGGCTTCTAGTGTACTTGTATCCACCGTTAGGAGTGCACCCCTAACTTATGGAAGCTTTTAGAGGAAGCATTAGGGCCAGTGTTGGTAGTATAAGAGAGGTGAATGCTTTATTTGTGGGGCCTGGGACCATTATCACAGGGAGTGCCCTCAAACATAGGCAGAAGATGCACAGACTTAGGCTTCAGTAGTAGCCATAATTGGTAAACCTCAGAGGCAATTGAGACAGGATAAACCAACCACCAGCCAGAGCAGTAGACCTAAGGTGAGAGCTCCGGCACGATAGTATGCCATTTGTGCCCAGGAGGAAGTAGAGGATTCAGACATCATTGCTAGTACATTTCTTTTATTTGATATTCCTATACTAGCTTTAATAGATCCTAGATTAACACACTTATATATATGCACTACATAAGCACGAGATATTGGGCTTGAACTAGAACCTAAAGATTTAGATATTCAAGTGAGTAGCCCTATAGGTTAGAGTGTGATAGTGAACACTATTTATAGACACTATCTTTTGATGGTCCATGATCAGACCTTCCTAGCAGATCTGATAGAGCTTTCCTTCCACAAGTTTGATGTCATACTTGGAATAGATCGGCTATCAGATCACCGAGCATTTATTAATTGCGAAAAGAAGAGGTTGAGTCTATTGACCACAAATGGGCAAGAGGTGATTATTATGGGTAAAAAATACTCTCTATATAATGTGATTTTAGCTATAACAGCCATAAGACTCATTCAAAAAGGATGTGAAGCCTTCTTAGCCTCAGTGGTAGATATCAATGCTTAGACCCCTAGCCTAGATTAGATACCTATTGTATCTAATTTCCCTGATGTGTTCCCATATGAGTTGTAAAGATTGCCACCACATCGAGAGTTAGACTTTGAAATTGAGACATACCCTGGTGTAAACCTAATATCCATTACTCCTTATAGGATAGCCCTAGTAGAATTGAAACAATTAAAGGTGCAATTGTTGGAGTTGCTACATAAAAGGCTTTATTAGACCTAGTGTCTCTCTATGGGGAGCTCTTATGTTATTTGTGAAGAAGAAAGATGGATCACTCCGGTTGTGAATCGATTATAGGCAACTGAATAAGGTGATAGTTAAGAACAAGTATCCATTACCTCGGATCAATGATCTCTTTAATTAGTTATGGGGTGCCAATGTCTTTTCCAAGATAGACTTAAGGTCAGGGTATCATCAGTTGTAGATCAAGGAGAGTGATATTCCTAAGGCTACCTTCAGGACTCATTATGGGCATTATGAGTTCCTAATGATGCCATTTGGGCTCAATAATGCCCCGATAGCCTTTATGGATTTAATGACCATAATCTTTAAGCCATACTTAGATCAATTTGTTGTTATGTTCTTCAATGATATTTTAGTGTATTTAAGAACTTGAGAAGAATATGATCAACACCTTCGAATTGTGTTACAGACATTGAGAGAGAAGCAGTTGTATGCTAAGATTAGCAAGTGTGAGTTCTGGTTGGAAGAAGTAGCATTCTTATGTCATATTACTTTAACTAAAGGTATCAGGGTGCACCCGAGCAAGGTTAAAGTAGTATTGGAGTGGAAACCTCCTAAGAATGTGACTGAGATACGAGGCTTCTTAGGATTCGTAGGTTATTACTAGAGGTTTGTGAAAGGTTTTTCAATGATTGCTACTACATTGACAAGGTTAATAAGGAAAGATGTGAAGTTTGAGTGGGATGACAAGTGCTAGGCTAGCTTTGATAGATTGAAGCAGATGCTAACGAAAGCTCTTATCCTTACTCAGCCAGAATAGGGTAAGGAGTTTGTGATCTATAGTAATGCTTCCCATAATAGACTTAGGTGTGTGTTGATGTAAGAGGGCAAGGTAATTGCTTATGCTTCCAGGCAGTTGAAGCCTTACGAGAGGAATTATCCCACACATGACTTGGAACTTGCTGCAATTGTCTTTGCTTTAAAGGTGTGGAGACATTACCTGTATAGAGAGAAATGTTATATCTACACTGATCATAAGAGCTTAATGTATTTGCCTACACAGAAGGAACTAAATTTGAGACAGCAATGATGGATGGAGTTGATCAAGGATTATGACTACTTGATTACCTACCATCTAAGAAAGGCGAATGTAGTCGTAGATGCTCTGAGCAGGAAACTAATTGCTACTTTGAAATTGATGCATGCCAGAGTGGAATATATAATAGAAGGTGCAGTGTTGGCTAAATCACAAGTCAAGGCTAACTTTAGGAAACAAGTAAAGGAGGCTCAGTTGAAAGATACCCGAATGGTGCAAATAATGAGTAAAGTCAAAGAAGGGAAGGCAATAAGCTTTGAATTAGGTGATGATGGAAGCATATACTACCAAAATAGGCTATGTGTCTAAGATGTTAATGAATTGAGACTACAGATTCTAAAGGAAGCTCATAAAGCTCCTTACTCTATACACCCAGAAAGCATAAAGATGTACCTTGGGTTGAAGCCCCATTATTGGTGGCTAGGAATGAAGCGAGAGGAAGCTAAATATGTAGCTAGTTGTTTGACTTGTTAGTAAGTGAAGGCAAAACACTAAGTTCCTTCTAGATTGCTACATTTGATTGTAATTCCAGAATAAAAATAAGAAAAGATCACTGTGGACTTTATTATGGGATTACCATTGATAAAAAAACAAGTGTGATGCCATTTGGGTGATCATGGATAGGCAGACTAAGACAGCCCACTTCATACTTATACAGATTGATTATTCATTAGAGAAACTCGCCAGATTGTATATAGATGAGATTGTATCATTACATTGAGTGCCAACAACTATAATCTCAAGTCGAGACCCGAGATTCACCTCTAGATTTTGGAAGAAGTTGCAAGAAGCCTTGGGTAGCCGGTTGACCTATAGCACTGCATTATATCCTCAAATAGATAATCAATTAGAGAGAGTAATACTGGTGTTAAAAGATATGCTATGCAGTTGTGCCATCGAGTTTAAAGGCAATTGGGATTAGTATTTGGCATTAACGGAGTTTGCGTACAACAATAGCCACCAAGCTAACCTAGGTATGTCACCATATGAAGCATTTGTATGGTCGTTGATGTAGGACTCCTCTCTGTTGAAGTGAAGTAGGAGAAAACTAGATAGTTGGGTATGATTTTATTAGAGATGCTGAGGAAAAAGTTAAGGTTATCAAGAACAGATTGAAAGCTGGCTCCGATAGATAAAAGTCCTATGCAGACTTAAAACGAAGAGATATTGAGTATGAAGTTGGAGAAGGGGTAATCCTAAAAGTATGACAGTGGAAAAAGATGCTCCAATTTGGCAAGAAAGGAAAACATAGTCCAAGATTTATTGGCCCTACAAGATCACAAAAAGAGTAGGCCCTTTGGTATATAGGCTTGCACTACCACCCGACCTGCAATAGATACATGATGTCATTCATGTATCAATGTTGAGGTGGTACTGATCAAATCCATCGCATGTGATACCTACAAAGGAAATCCAAGTATAGCCAGACTTGACGTATAAGGAGGAACCATTGCAAAGAAGTGAAACAGCTAAGGAATAAATCAATTCCATTGATGAAGGTGTTATGGAGGCACCACAACATAATTAAGGTGACATGGGAAAGCAAAGAGCAGATGTGGATGCAATATCCTGATATTTTCAATACAGGTAATTTCAAGTATGAAATTTCTTAAGAGGGGAAGGATTGTAATGCTCGTGAGTCGAGGTATTATAAATAGTAACTTTTGAGCCTAAGTGATGTTCCCTGCAGTACAGGGCATCGCTACGAGTTTAACGAGGGGTATATTGGTCATAAACTTTGATGGGCCTAAAAATAGGTAAAACGAATGAATTTAAAAATTTAGTAGAACCAAAAAATCATTTTGGGTCGAGGACTAGTGTATGAGGACATAAAATGAGTTTGTGCCAGAATAGCCTCGAGATGTGCCTAGACGGACTTAAAAATACCATACCTTAAAACTAAAAAATTCCAATGAGTATGGTGAAGAAAGAATTTTAATTTTCTAAGGTCGTTAGATATTTTTTTCTAAATATTTTATTCTAGCAGGTGAATAGTGTCAAAAAGTCAACTATTAATTTTTGACTTGAAATTTTATATGGGCCTTAGTTACACTAATCAAGGATTTTTAAAATTGAAATGAAAATTTTTGGAGGTCCAGAGAATTTTCTATGAATTTCTGAAGTTAAAAATGACATACGGTTAATATTAGCCATTAGATCACCATGTGTTGTGATCCAAGGCAACCACCTACCCCTAAATAAGGGGTTACACATGTGAAAGACTCACATATGCCAACAAATCATTTCAACCTAGAGAAAAGCCCTAGGCCGATGCCATTTCTCTCTCTTCTCCCACGATTTTATTTAATTTTCTCTCTCCTCTCTCCTCTCTCCTCTAAACCACACAAAATTTATATGAATCCAAGCCTTCACAATCCATAGATTCTAATTCTTTCGACTGAATTTAGAAAAAGGGCTTAGATTGGGAGATTTGTCACTTAGGTGAATAGTGACATTTTCTTGAGTGAGTGTCCCTAAACCATTTTTTTATGTGTCCCTAAACCATTTTTTATTTTTGGTATAAGTAGATTAAGGTATTCTAAGAGTAACCATAGTTTTAGATTTTAATTTTTAGTTATAGGGAATTTTTGAGAATTTTTCTAAGAAGAAATCTTGTATGTTTAGGTACTAAGGATCTAAGTGAGGGAGATCAAGTTTACAAGCCTCAAAGTGATGGTTAAAAGGGTGTTCTCACACCCTAGGTATGTGGAATGGACTCAAATTTAATATGCCTATGTGTTTGCCATGATTTAGTGTGTGTATGTTGTATGGAAATGCTTGTTCATGGTGTATGCATAGTAATAATATAACATGGTGTTATGATAAATGTTAATGGCATTAAAATAAT
>CANXYI011913087.1:0-13052 GCA_948208565.1 Hura crepitans | reverse complement strand
GTAATTGAGTTAAATTTTGGTAAATCAATGAAATGCCCTAATTTACATAATATGCCTATATGAGTAATTATGTGTTGAATGCTTGAGCATGTGTAATTAATGGCATTAATTGTGTTATATGATGAATGAGATGTATAATGATACTTTTAAGATGCTTAAATTATGTATGAAATGATAAGGAAGTCATTTTATGCTTATAATTCCAATTTATGCATTATGATGTGAAAATGTGTAATTTTATGGAAAATGCCTAATTAAAGGTATTAATTGATTTAATTAGTAAATTGGTAATTGTGATAGGCATTGATGTTATTGAAATGGTAGATATATGTATTGATTTATATAATGCTTGATGTACATAGAGAATGTACATTATGTAACTATGCATGGATATGAGTAATTGATGTATTAAGCATGTTAATGGCATATATCTATGTTGTATGTTTTTATATGAATGTACATGAATAAATAAGCTTGAGATGAGTTATGTGAGATGATTTTATAATGAATAAATGAGGTATAATAGCTTGGTGGTTGAAAGGCATATTAGTAGGCATGTGTATATGTATGCTTGATTATAGGCATATTAATGGGAAATTATGAAGGTAATGATAACAACAAGCATAAGCATGTGAAATATGATATATGTTGTAGATGAATGCATGTATGAATATTTTATGATTCCTTGGATGAATGGCCAAATGACATGTATATAGATGTGTAGCCTTGAATGTATGCTTATCAAAGAAAATGCGTGAACAAAAAAAAATTGATAAGTGTGTGAAATACATATAAGGTATGATTTGAATGATGAATTCCATCAAATAAAACATTCACGATATAAAAATATATGGCATAATGTAATATGGTTATAATGCATATTAAGTATATGCAAGATGATATGGCTGAATGGTCATGAATGTGGCAATAAAATGATTAAGACATATTATGTGCCTATATGAGGTTACACTATTATGCAATGCCACGAATTGTATTTTACAATGAGATTAAGCATAATACATCTCAAATGAGCACATGCTATAAATTGAATGAATATGGTAATTTAATGACATCAAGAAATAAATGATGTTTATAAGATGATATATAATTTTATTGATATGTATTACATGTGTTAGTTTTATGGCATCAAAATGTGGTTGATTGCTTGATATTATGGCATCAAAATGTGGTTTATTGCTTGATTTAATATACTTGATCACTAAATTGAGACTTATGACATATTTTCCCAATTTGGTCATTTGTTTACTAAACCAAAGCAATTAAAAGCTATGTTAAGCTTAAATGAAGGTGATGTAACTAAAAATAAACTATTAATGACCCATATGAGAAATAACCTAGTATTGATAGGTTAGTCGATTAAGTATGGAGTTTATAGTAGCGACTAGGGTACCTTAGTGCCTTAATGCATTTGTCCATAGGTCTACTAAATGTCTGACTATTGGACTTCTGCTTTGATATTTGGATTGATGCAGATGTAGCCACTGCTAAGGTCCAATAGGTCCATTACACATACCCTATATTGATACAATAGCCGGTAAGGTCTAAGAGGGCCATTGCATACTGATACTGGTGCAACATCCATAAGGTCCATAATGATGGCCACTGCACACCATGATTCCCTTATCCATATGATATTTGTTTTACTTTAAAATAGGCATAATAAAATAGGTTTAATTAAACTTAATCACTTAATACATGTTGTTCTGAATGTGGCATGAACTTATGCATAATGCATGACCAGCGATAAGTATTAAGCATGATTTATGTTATGTAACTATAGTAGTGCATGTTAAGCCTTGTGTTACATGTAATGTGATATTATTTTCTTTACATTCTATATGTGATATAAAGGCTTTTATATGTATAACTTAATACAATTAAACCACTAAGATATTGCATAGTGCATCATTTATTTTGCATAAGTAAAGAGACAGTTTGAGCACAAGCCTCAAGACTTTAAGATTATCAAGAGAAGACTACTTCTTTTTATTTTATTTTTGTTTTTAAATCTAAATAATTTGATGTATAGAAAAAACATTCATGTGATATATATAAGGGGAAATGGATTTAAACTGTATTCGATGTAATCTTTTTGAATTTTATTGTCTATAAGTGTTCTAAAGTTGATTTTAAGTTAGTGTGTTGTAAGATACATCTTCTTGAGATTAAAATTGAAATGTTTGTGTTGCTATGTCATGTTGGAGTGATAAAAGGATAAGAGAAGTTGGTAAAATGATTGGAATTATTATAAAAGTGTTGTTTTGATGTGTAGGTTACTATTTTTTTTTTGGGATAGTGTCTCGGTACAGTCGATATGTTGCTAGATTTTCGACACGAGGATTTTAAAAATTGAATTGTAACTATGTTATATTAAAATTTTTGCTATCCATATTTTTATAAGTGTATAATATGGTTAAATGGTGTTTTTAGGCATAATGATTATGAATAAGAGTTATTGAGTTTGGACAACACGTTTGTATGCACACTCCGTAGTCGATCTCAGTGATCGAGATGCGTAAAAGGTGTCACATTAACCCTTTTTCACATGTTGTACTAGGTTAATTTCATTTGCAATTTAGCCAATAAGGCTCCATACTCTTAGCATTACAACTAAACATTCATCACCTTTAAGTTACATAAGAGCTTTTAATTTAAGGCATCTACCACTACATTTGTCTCTTAAGGATGATTGCTGATTCAGCAGTCATAGTATTTAATTAGCTCCATTAGCCTCTAAAGTCTTATGTTTAGTTCCTTTGGGATAGGCAAGTATTTCAAGCTTCTGTGATTTGTGTAGACATGATACCTTCCATTATACGAGTAATACCTTTATATTTCTAAGGTAATGATGATAACTACTAACTCTAAATTATGAGTAAGATAACTCCTCTTATATAGCTTTAGCTATTAGGATGCATAGGCCCCCACTTTACCATGTTACATTAGGTTGCATCCTTGTTCATTATGTGAGGCATCATTCTAAGTGATAAACTCCTTCTCAAATACTGGCTATGTAATGGTTGGTACTTTAGTTAACATAACCTTTAACTTTTCACTCTCATGGTATTTTCTATCCTATACAAATTTCTTATCCTCTTTTAATAGATGTGCCACGAAAGCAACAATTAGTGAAAATCTCATGAAAAATTGTCTTTATTATCCAGCTAACACTAAGAGACTTTTGACTTTGTCACAGTCTTTAAGGTTTCCATTCTAACACATTTTTAATTTTACTAAGGTTCCACCTTGACTTCTTCTACTAATCATTTGTACTGCAGAAATGCCACTTCATTCGGCCTAAATTTGCACTTACTTAACTTGGCAAATAGTCAGTTCTATCTCTTAGTATTTGTAATACTACATTAAACTGTCATTTGTGCTTTTCTTTGTTTTGGATGCACTAGAATGTTATCAATGAATACTACTAGATCCTCGTATAAAAAGTAGTAATAACATCTAGAGTGTTTGCACCCTTTAATCTTCTAAATTGCCTCTAATCCAAGCCCTTAACTTGCCTAAGCTTTCTCTCTTTTAGTGTCATGTCCCTCTAATTCTTTTCTGATGTAAGGTTTGTTATTCCTGAGCATAGAGGGTAATCTCTCTAATAGTTGCCCTTAAGGCAATATCAATAATAGGCTCATAGGATCAATATCCAATAGATTCCTCTATGCCTCTTATTACATGTACTACAAGCCAGAGGTGCACCCTTTGTATTTGAGGCTGGACCATTTGTAAGGACTTTTGTTGTTGTTGAGATCTAAATTGCCCTACCAGGCCTATCTCCTTTACTAAGGCTGATCTCTGTGATGCTGATATACTAGGGCCCCCCTTTTGCTTTTTACTGACCTTAGATGCTGACCTAGCTTGTGTTGTTGTAAAAGGTCTCTTTCTTTCTAAGTTTTCTCATCTCTCCCTATTAGTGCCTAAGTCATCAGTGGCCCCTATTTCTTTCACATATTCTAGATGAGTTTCTTAAAAGACTAATGGTGCTACCAATTGCCGAGGTACTAATAGAGGAGGAATAATAATGGCAACAGCCTATCTCAATACTTTAATTATCCACTGAATCAATACTAGCTGTACTTATGCCAACTGTATCATTTATATAGGTTGTACTTATTCTAGCTATGCTACATCACTAAATATAGGAGCTTTTAACTAATTATCTACTATATTGTAGTAGAGATGTGACCTTTTACCTTTTCTACAGTAGTAGGTGTTCTTTGGTCACTCATTTTGGATTTATATCAAGGAACATGTGTTAGCCTTAAGCAATGCACTATTATGTGATATATGCATAAATATGAACCCTATGACACACATATGCAACCTAGGAATGCCTAAACTAGGCTCTGATAACACCTAATGTGACAACCCTCACCTGATCCAGTAGGTGGATCCGAATGATGGATGACACATTGTGTCATCTTCTACCCGACCCTTTGCTAGTCCTAGTAAAGGAAGGCATGTTAACTAGTTTTATTGTTATCTTTCTATTGACCCTATTATGAGTTTACATCATGAGAATCTAGGGCCTATGTGTAGTTTTAGTTTAGTTTTTATGGACATGAATGTATAAGGTCCCAATATTTTACTTTAAAAAAATCCAACAGCATAACAATTGTTCGATGACAAGTCCCAAAATAAACATGTAAAGAGAACACTTTTATAACGATCACAAACTCAAACTAAGTCTGTTAGGTCCTTCTAACCCATATAACACCGTCAATCAATAGTACCCATGGTGACATCAGTCATATATCTCAATTACAATAAAGATCACAGTCATAATGTCATTATATATCATTTATACAACATATGGTAATCATATATTACTAATGTTTGTCTGTTATTTTGCATAAGTACTATATTGATAACTTACACATTACTATCCTACACGCACCATCCATTTACATACATATGAGTGCTACAAGTTACATTTACATCACACAAAAAGGAATATAAAGTTATACCAAGTTAAGGGTGTCCGCACTTCACCCCTTCTTTGAGGCTACCTGGTAGTTGGAGTTATCTACAACCTACTTATTACGAAAACATGATGTGCTAAGCATAACACTTAGTGGTGTATTCAATAAAATATGCATACTAATATACATACAATCATGATACACATATATCTCTATGTTAATTGGGTGGATTAGTAACTATATAGTTTTTCCTTGTTTATGTTGTTACACATAAATCATTTAATTCTTGGTAGAATTATAATTTTTGTGTACTTCTAGATTCTATACACTTAACTCTTTTGTACTATACACATATCTTAAGTTCCTATGTGTAATTCTAAGTAGTTCTTTCTATGTCTATATGTGTCCCTCTTAAGTTGATTTATCAATTTATCGGCTAGTTACCATGTCGATACCAATTTGACTTCTATTTCCATAGTTGTTAACCTATGATTGTCTAACTACTTATTTTGTAATTCCATACCACATTTATGTCATTTTCCCTCTTTATGTTGCTTAGCTACCCTAATTTATCACATGTCACTATAGCTGGATTCTTTAATATTTATATATAATTAGTAACTATATCTCAATCAAGTTATCATGT
This sequence comes from Hura crepitans, assembly GCA_948208565.1. Classification (NCBI taxonomy): domain Eukaryota; kingdom Viridiplantae; phylum Streptophyta; class Magnoliopsida; order Malpighiales; family Euphorbiaceae; genus Hura; species Hura crepitans. The sequence continues at coordinate 7,457 of CANXYI011913087.1, read as the reverse complement.
CATTATCGGCTAACCATTTAGGAAGTTGTCTTAGCATAAATTATTCATAGATACAAGTATATGTGCATTCTGCTTATTGCTGCATGTTTGCATGTGTATATTTTTTTATTAAATTATATGACCTTTAATCAAGTTAATTATGACATTGAATTTAGGTCAATTTCTAATTACTGAGTTGTCACTTTTAACGGCTTATTTTTTTTATATAACTTTATTTCACATTTATACCATCTAATTTAGCCCATATCTAGCAGACATAAATTAAAATACTAGATACTAAGATCATTTTGTGTAATGGTCCATATTTTAGACCTCCGTGTAGCTGCATCAATGATAATGCACAGTGGTCCCACTGAACCTCTCGATGACAACACTCGCTTACAATTATGTGTGGTGGTTTTGTTAGAACTTTTCACAGCTACACCCATATGATAGTTAAATATGAGGAGCTCAAATATAATCTATAGACACTAATCATAAGACTCCCATTCTTGACTATGAAGGTCTCAAGACTAACCACGAAGGTCTCAATGCTGACCACAGAGGTTTCAATCCTGACCATAAAGGTCTAAATCCAATGATAAAAAAAGTCTATAATTAAGCACTAAAGTGCCATAATAGCTACTTATCTAGTAGACTGTCTAACATATTTGGGTAATTATGTTTTCAATCTAATTACTTATCATTACATAATTCATGGTTACAACTTCAGTTGCTTGACAATGTTTGATTAACATCAATTACGTATCTTTTATTATGAATCTTATAATGCATATTGCCACACACAGCTAATATTCCATATTAGTATACTCATGTTACTATTTTTGTTACATATTTTGCCATGATCATTTACCATTCATACAATATTAAACATTGTCATCAATGAATACATGTACATATATGTCATACCTTGTATATATGTTCACAAATGCATGCTTATTATATACATTACACATGTATCATTTCATGCCACTAACAATGCACATTCCTAATATGGTTTACTTCCAATAATTTTAAGCCATTACATTTCAATTTACATCCATTATACAATGATTTAGAAAATTCCTATTATGTCCTTAAAATTCCATATTATGTGCATTAATTTCAAACTTCCATATTTAGCTCGTTTTCCTCTATTTTTTCATTATGTCAAGTCCATTATCATTCTTTAAGTATGTTATCCTAACCCTTAAATGCCTAAAATACTAAATGCACATTATTATGGAAAATTTACAATTCATACTTAAAGGTATATATTTTATTGAATACACTAATAGAGATGCTCTATGACATCTCATGATCGATCCTATGGCTTTTCTTTACCTTAGTTCTCATTCCTCTCTTTTTTCTCTAATTTCCATAATATGTCAAAAATAAAAAAAATTCATAGAAAAATATATACATAGTTAAATTGAAAAATAAAAGCACAATTGTAATCTAGAGCATCTACAGTTACATAGAAAAATAATCAGGAGTCAGTAGTTCATGTTAGGGCTTCAAGACCCTAAACTTTAAATTTCCTTTTTTTGCCTTCAAATGATCTCCTTATGTAAAATTTTTCCCAAATTTAGCTTCTAGAGATTGAGTAGAGCAAGTTTTATGTATAAAGTGTGAGTTTTATTAGAAAGATGAGAGAGAAATGAAGAAATAAAAGGGAAGAGAGAGAATCCTCAATAATGGCATTGACCAAGGGTGGTGGAGGAATGAGTGTGTATTTGGCTATGGTACACTTACACATAACCAATTCCCTTTTATATTATAATAATGGATGGCTATATATCTTTTTAGCTTAAAAAATGCAAAATAAATCTTAAAGGTCAAAAAAGTCATGCTTTCAATGTAAAAAATTAATGATTTACTTAATTAAGGGACCCCTAAAATCATGGGTAAAAATTCTAAGGGAACTAGGTTAACTATGTACTCGCTTAGTTATGAAATTCTGTTTAAATATCAATTGACCTTTAAAAATTCCAATTCTAGTATCATTGAATTATTTAGAATTTTTTACCTTTAGGGTATGATATTTTTAGGTCAATTCAAGTACATCCCGAGCATTTCCTGTCTAGATGTAAAATAAGGTAACTATTCACCAAATATTGGTGTAAAATAATTTACTGATTCAGTGAAAAGTGTTAATTATTTTATTTTCATCATTATTTTGCCTGCCAAAGTTTCATGCCTGGTATTCCCCTTTAACCTTCTCAGTGTGACGTGATAAATCCCTTATTTTGTTACTTGTATACCCTAAAGATTATTTTATAGTGACTTTTCATTAACATCTAAACATCATTTATTAATGATAATGGCATTTCTTTATTACATAGTGCTTATTTTCATTCCTTTACTATAGTGCTTATGTTTATTCATTTGCTTGATTTTTAATCTTAAACTATATAATAAATTACATGCAGTACAATAATAGTATAGAGCAATTCATGATACATGATGCTTATTATATGCCAGTGTAATAATACATAAATTTCCATTAATCATAATATTAACAAGTTAGGATATTATTAATACAGATAGACTAGCAAATGTAATACTCCTAGCATGAGTCAAGTGCTTATCTCATAAGCCATGAGCACAGATGATGCTCAAGTTTAACATGTTGATTTTTGTTTAGAAGACAAGTATATTAGAGACCTAACATAAGATCATTCATATAGATATATGATCAATGTGAATAAATAGATCTCATAATATCAATTATACAAATATCCTTAGACTTGAGCTTACTAACTATCTAAAGTATCAAGTGTTACACTTTGACTCTAGTCGTTTTACTTCTCTGTGATATATACATAGCTAAGAGGTTAGATATAACATAATGTAATTAAAGATAGTTGAGTGATCAATAAAAGATTTACCACCCTATATCATTTTAAAGGGAATTGCATCTTCTAATTGCCTATTTTTATTTAAAAATCTCTAGCTAAAGTGAAATGCAATTGTGAATTGGAATCTTAATTAGAATAACATATTCAAAGCATAATTAACACAATGAATTAAGAATTGAGTTGAAACTATTCCTTAAACAAACTTAAATGATATAAAGAATGGTGAAAGGTGTCGCACCCTTATCCGATTTCCAAAGAAATCCAATAAGATAGTGAACTTACCCTAAGGTTATCCATCCTCATATTTCTCTAAGGGTCATTCATCTAACTTATATTAATTTATTCTCTTATTCTATTTATGTCTGAAAATTTTTTGTATTTTCTTTATGTTCATTTCATTATAGTAAAAAATTATAGTGCAAACCTTTTGTTTCATTAGAAAATATTTTTACAAAAAATCGGACAGCATAATGGTTATCCTGGTTAAAAACTAATTTTTTTTGGTCATAAAAACACACTTCAATATATTTCATAGATTATTCCTCATCTCCTAGACCCTTCTGGTCCTCTAAACTCATCAACATGCATAATCACACATGCACAATTGACATATTATAGCTGCACTCACAACCACAAGGTCTTAAACCTATCATCATCAAAGAAATACACAGAATATAATAGAAGTTATTTCACTTACATACATATATTTTGATTTCATTTCATCATATTCCATTTATTCTTCATTACTTATATAAAATTCTCTGTATGTCCCTAAATCCCCACTATTGTTATTCACATGAGTACAAATAATAAATTTACAAACAAAAGACAAGAAATAGTACCCAAAAACTCTATTCTTTAGCTATAGAGGATTTTGACTTCTCGTACTTCCTTAGCTTTTACCTTCATGTCAAAACACCAATATGCTTAGTATAACTCAGTGGTGAATACTGAATAAAACATATGTATGTTCCACACTTAAACATGCATTCATGCAATTAAAGCCATTCACAGTAGTTCATTTCTATTCATTAGACAATTATAGCTTTTCATACATCAATCATAGTTAAATACTGCAATATAATAAACCATGTCATATTTTTCATTCTCATATTTCATTTCTATTCATTTCATCTCAAATAATCATTTTCCATGTATTACTTATCATTTTTTTTCTATTTTAGTTATTAGGCCTATACCGATAGACTACACCAAAGTACACTAGATAGTGGAATCCTTATTATGCAATTGTCTACATTTTGAATCTTCACTATAGCTTCACCTATATCATGATTTACAATGGTTCTATAAACTAAAATGCTACTACACTAGCCCAAGAGAGTTGTGCAGCAGCTCTTAAAACCAAAACACTGCTGCACCAGCTCAAAGAAATATTATGCAGTGGCTTTGAATGAACAATGATGGTTGCATACTCCCAAAGTCATGATAAAAATGGTATTATTCTAAATGATCAAACTTAGCAACTGCATTTTCCCTAGTTAACCAATCAAGCCATCCAGTGGGTGTCTAACTATACAAGCTTTCTGTCTATTTTTTTTATTTTTCATTCAACTTTAGGTCATTTACATTATTCAAAATCAATTTTCATTAGTCTTTTCATCATTTATTTTGCCAAGTAATTTACATAATCACTAGTAATGGTCATTCCCTTTGCTCCTCGCCAAGTTTTCCTCATTTATTTCATTATCCAAGCACTATAAACATTATTCATTATTCATAGGTTTATGCATATTTCAATGTGCTTAAAATCTCATGATATATATTTATGTATTAACATAACATTTCATTCTCTTTCACTTTATTTTCATTATGCACTTCCTCAAAGTCCCTTTCTTGTCAATATTAAGCTATTTAAATCCACTAATGACCATTTCATTCTCTAGTCTTCCAGTCATATGTCTCGACCATTTAAAGTTCCATAACACACATTTATGTTTCAAGCCTTTTTCTACCATTTTATCACATTTTCCAACACTGTATATATCCTATTCATCATTATATCATTAATTCACTTGTATTAACAATTACCATTTACACATACTTCATACATACACCATTCGACCATGCAAAGAATTATAACAATTATATTCATTTCTATTATTTTACCTCATGTTCATACATCTTACATATACACACATGGAAATGATTAACATATAGTTCATTTATACATATAATCATTCACCGTTCAAACTTACATACCATTGACACAATTCAGCCATTCAAGGTTCTTACCATCCATATTCAATTGTCACCATTTTTTATCACGTATTCATCACTTACATACACATATACACCAAATACCTTAATTATACCTATCAAATACACACATTTCATAAAACTTTCATTTTTTCCATATAGGATTTCATGCAAAAATTCATGCAAATGACTCATGTATATGTTTCATTCATATTCACATACCTCTATGTGACAATTCACCACCTTCTAATGATCTTTGTAGCCTTGTTTCCCTATTTCCTTCTCTTTTCTTGCATACTATAGACACCTCACCTTGACCAATGATGATAACTAGAGACGGCTCTTGAGCATAGCACAAAAAAGCCTTCAAGATGTAAGTCTTTATGGACTTACTACCTAAGTCCACATGGACCAACCACAAAAGTCCACGAAGACCACAGACCATCACTTTGAATAGCCTAAGTCTGCACGGACCATCACGGATAAGTCTGCATGGACTTGCCATTAAAAGAAAAACTCTAAATCTAAACATTGCCTATTTAGTCTAGGAGTCAAAATCCTTAAAGGATTAGGACTTCCTCCTAATGAAGGGATATAAAAAAACCATAGAAAAGGAGTATAAAGGGTTCTTTTCAAAAAGAGAGGGGGTTCGAGGAAAACATATACTAAAAAACCATAATTGCAACCATGCCAATAGTAGAAGGCATTGAAGCATGGTGAGGCTTGTCATAAGGAAGAAGTCAACCATCCTTACTTGCTTCAAAAGGCTTTTGTGCTAGTGCTCAAAGAGACTCTTTCATACAAGTAATATCTAAGGCCTATGAATGAGTTTTCTGCATCTTTTGTAAGCCAATGATCTCTGAAATGATCAATTTATGAGGTGATACCTTGTTATCCCTATTCTCATTGATGATGAGTTGGCTAATCACATTAGACATTTAAATCATGAATTTGATGTTTGTACTTAGCATTAGGCATGCCATGAAAAGTTGATTGTATTGCATAAATCTGATCTTATACGAAATTAGGTCTGCACGGACTTACTATCTTTGAAGGCAAGCATTTATGTTAGTCCGCACAGCCTAATTACTTGCATGTTAGTCAGGTTTAGTAATCTATATAGACTCTCTATGAGGTGGGTTACACATCCTCACAGACTTATGAATGTCAATTTACATTATATTCCTTTGATACATCTTGTTACTATGATTCATAATCCATAGTATATCTATATTGAATGTGTTTATGACTTTGATGTTTATTCACATGTTAATGGCTTAGATCTAACTTATTTGGCTTTAATGTTTTCTAAGTTATTGATTGGATTTCACACTGGAGTAGAAGTATGAGATGAACTTAATCTTTCTTTGGCGAAGGTCTATGCAAACTAAGCATCGTTACCCCCTATGTTCGTATGGACCTGACGATGCTGAAGCGGGCTAGTTTTAAGACCTTAGCTTATTTCTATAGTTTTGTAGTGTTTGCACTTATTTGCTTATTTTAGGATTGTAATAGCTAGTAAATAACTTGCTTTACATGCTAAAACCTAACTTTCACATTAAATGAATTTATACATAACTAATTGGTGTTATCTTAAACAAAAATGGCTTTACATATTTCCTTAATCAAAAGTCATAATCAAATGTATTTCAATAAAGGCCAATCTCCTAAAGATGGGAGTTAGGCAATTACTGCCAATTCCTATGGAATTACGGGTAATTATCAGGTTAAATAACAATTAATCAATGACCTAATTTCTGGATGTACAATATACTTGTCATATTTCTTTTAAATAGTTTAATTTACTTCCATATATGCAAAGGTGACATAATTTAAATTAAGAACAACGTATGCTTGAATGATAAAGGATTAATAAAAGTTACAATATACATAGACAACGTATAATTAGGGCATGAATAAGATCTAAAATTTCGAACCTTTCTGGTATAGAAGATCAAAGGTTCTAGTATAGAGGCCAAGAGGCGACTCCATTAACCACTCTCATCCTCGATAAAAATATTATAATCTCTACAGTGGTGACTCCATTGGGGAATGACAAATTTTAATCTAAAAGTGCCCAAATAATATGATGTCCAAATATTTTAATTTTTGTCAATCCCATACATTGCATCCTATATAAACTGTCCCTTTTCACCCTGGATGGTGTTATGAACCATGACTCTATTTTTCATTCAATAATAGAGAATTGCTAGCATATCCATCACTCACAAGCCTCATGCCTTCTAGTATATCAAAAGGTGAACTAATCGATCATTATTATCCTTGATTGGAAAGACCTGTTAGGAGGGACCTCTACTCGTGGGAGCTGATAAGCCTTCTGACTAAAACCATGACCCTATATAGTCAAGCTTAGTAACTTCCCCTAGGTTGTATGACCCT
>CANXYI011913038.1:0-11643 GCA_948208565.1 Hura crepitans | reverse complement strand
TATTAATTGTTAACAATAAAGAAATCATTGTAATAGATTAATGATTTTCAATTGAAACTTGAAATTTAATTCTAATAAATAGAATTAAAATTAAAATGACTTATTTAATAAAATAAATTAAAAAAATATTTAGAATTTTTAGTTAAAAAATAATTCATAAATGCATTAATTATTATATAATGAAGCTAATTATCAATTATAGTTGAATTTCATCTTTTCTGCAAAACAATTATCAATTATATTATTTTAAATCCTTATATATCTTAAATAATTTGTAAAAAATTGAATTTTTTTTGTAAAATTAGCATTCTATATAAAAATATATAGGCATTTGTTTATTTTATTTTTTATTTTATTCATTTAATACATATTTGTTACAATATTTTTTATATTATTTTATTAGAGATACATAAAATTTACTGTGTAATAACATATGCACATCAATAAATAAGGCAATGTGAATATTTACCATTTACTCTATTCTTTTATAATAATTAACTTTTATAAAATTAACAACAAAATAATACATATATACACACACGTTATAAAAATTATTTGTCATGTATTGCACATACATATATATAAAGATACGAATGAATGTTAGACAATTATAATCTCATTAAAATTTTTAAATTACTAAAAAAATTTAATAATGATAATAATTAGCATAATTACCATTTATATAGTATTTAATTCAAAATAAAATTATTTCTAAGAAAAAATTCATTAATATGATTCAAATAAATTAATATTGTATAGGGGTGTGCAAAATCCGAAACGACCTAAAATATCCGATCCTAATGAGTTTGGGTTGGGTTATTTAGGTAATTCGGATCAATTCAAGTCAAGAAATGGGGAGGTCTATAGTGGTTCTTCGGTTCAGATCAAGTCGGGTTAAAATCTTGCCCAATTCGAATCGAACCAAAAGAAGATTCCATCATTTCTATTGATCCAATGATGTTGTTATGCTCTCCTAGCGTTAATGAAATAGTGTCATTTCAAGGCAACACAATTACACAGATTCACAAAATCACATAGATATGCACGACACGAACATAACCTTTTGTTTTGAGTTCTACCTTTAAGTCTTAGTCTTGAACAATATCCTTAACCATAAAAAATAGAACTCACAATTAAAGCTTTAGTTTAGCCTTCAAGAATCATGAATCAAAATAAAAGCAATTAAGCAAAAGCAACTACTATATGCTCGCTACAACTCGATCAAAAGAAAATACCGACCCAAAATCAGTTTAGTCAATCTGCTATTGTAATCACCTCAATTTGATAAGGTAAGTTCAAGTTGGGCCCAAAATTAACTCGATTGATAGGTTCTGTTGAGTGTTAAATATTTAAATTATCATCTATTACCTTTCTACACTGTTACTAAATGTGGAATTATGGATTCTTGATTATGTTTTGGTGCATGGTTAAAGAACTTGTTAATATTTTGGTAATTTTAATTGAATTTCATAAATGATTTTCATTTCCTATATTCTTCTTGTTTAGTATAAGACTTGTGAACTGATAATGATAATAATAGCACAATTACCATTTATATAGTATTTAATTCAAAATAAAATCATTTCTAAGAAAAAAAATTCATTAATATGATTTAAAGCAAATCAATGGTATATAGAGGTATGTAAAACCCGAACCGATCCAAATTATCTTAATAACTTGATACTAACCGAAGGGCTTAAATTAAGTTATTTGTGTTGGTTTGGGTCAAGAAATTAGGGGGGTTTATAGTGGTTCTTCGGTTTAGCTTGGGTCAGGTTAAAACATACTTAATCTGAATTGAATAGAAAGAAGAATCAAACCTTTTTATTTGTTCAATAATGTTGTTTATTCTTTCGTAGCCTTAATGAAATAATGTTTTTTCAATGCAACATAGTAACACAAATTTACAAAATCACGCAGACACATATGACATGAACATAGCCTTTTGTTTTGAGTTTTGCCTTCAAGTCTTATTCTTGAATAAATCCCTAACCTTAAGAAATAGAACTCATAATTAAAGCTTTAGTTTAGGATTCAAGAATGAAAACTTTAAGAATCATGAATGGAAATAAAAGCAATCAAGCAAAAGTAATTGTTGTTTGCTTGCTGCAACTCAATCGAAAGAAAATACCAACCAAAAATCAATCTAGTCAATTTGTTGTTGTAATCACCTCAATTTGATAAGGTAAGTCCAAGTTTGGGCCCAAATTTCATCCGGTTGATACTTGATTGATAGCTTTTGTTAAGTGTTGAGTATTTAATTTATCAACTATTATCCTATTATAGTGTTACTGGATGTGGAATTATGGATTTTTAATTATGTTTTGGTATATGGTTAAAGAACTTGTTAATTTTTTTTCGTAATTACAATTGAATTTCGAAAATGATTTTCATTTCCTATATTTTTTTTGTTTGGTACAAGACTTATGAACTGACCAACATGTACCTACTTTATGAATATGAAATTGAAAAAGAAATTTTTTTATCGAATTTTTTTGCAGTAATATTTAATAATCAAGTTTGAATGCTTAGTAGAAACATTGAAATCAAGAAATGTACTCAAAATAAAAGTCAAAAATTCACATTAAAATTATTATTATAAGTGTTGTTTATTTCCCTCAGTCCACTATAACAAGGGCTCCTCTTATGTCTTAATAGCACTTGGACAATTGTCAAATTAATACAATTCATATAACTTTATTTTCTAAGTAAAATAAACTTAAAGATCTCATACAAATACAATACAAATGGTCTAGATTTTCCCATATTTTTAAAGATAAAAAAATATAAAATCAATATATAAGGGAATGTTTATGATTAGTGTATAATTTTTTTGTGATTTGTTAGTGGTCCAAACTAAAATTTTACATTGGTATTTGTGTAGTTGTTTATTTGGTGTTGATTGGTGTTAAGTTGTCAAATTTTTTTTTGTCTCCTTCCTAACATGCTTATTATAATTTAATGAATTATACATAAAAAATAAACCAACATGTTTGTTTAACTTGATCCAAAAATCTACCCACCAAATATAGAATAGTCTTAATCAATATCAGAAAGACCAATTTCTTCAATACCCCAAGTCATGTGTTATCCTCATGCTGAAGTTCACTTTTTGTATGTAATATATTGTTGTTATCCCTATGCAATTACCAAAAAAAAGAGGAAATGATACTTGTTAATTTTTTTCCTTTTTTTTAGTTCTTTGTTATTCCTAGTGTACTTAATGTTTTTTGATTCTTAGATGTCTGAAGATATAGAAGTTGAAGAGGAAATAGGTGAAGCACTATCAACCCATAAGCCACCTATAAAGGAGGGCAAATCAAACAAATTTTGGAGGGTTAGCATTTTCTAAAAAGAAGAAGACTATTGCCTTAAGATTAATTGTTTGAGATTACTATAAAGTAGTTTATGATGATGATGGTGTCTAAAAAGGCAAATGTCTTTATTGCGATAAAGAATTTTATTATGATCCTAAGAAACATGGCACCACATCACTTAATAACCATATGAACAATTGCCAAAAACACCCACATAGTATAGAAACTAGGCAAAAACAACTGTCTTTTCAACCATTAATGGAAGATGAAACTATGGAAATTTGATCAAGAGTATAGTAAAAAATGTCTTGTATTGATAATCGTTCTTGATTCAGGGTATCCTGGACTAATTAACCAATCCATTAACAATTTTATTAACTAATCCATTAATTTAGATTAACCAATAATCTATTTCAATATTTAACCAATTTTTTCAGATTGATTTTTCAGTTAACCATTAAAACCATTAAATCTTTTAATATATAAATATAAAAAAATTATACTTATTATAAAATTATTTTTAAATGGTTAAAAGTGCTTTAAAAATAAAATTAGAAATCAAATATAATAATCAAAATAAAAATGGAAAAGAAAAATAAAGTTAATGTAAATAATTGCATAAATTAGATATATTCAATATAGAATTAATAGTAATGTGCTTATTATACACCCATCAAAGTATATGTAATTAAGGGTGTGTATTTGGTTAGTTTGATATGAAAATAGAACAGACCGAACTTCATTTAGAAAATAACCAAATCAATTGAACTATGTAGGAAAAATTGAACCAACTAGACTTCTTAACAAACTGAACCGAAAAGACTGAAAAAACCAAACTTTTTATTTTTTGTATATAAAAACATCAAAATGACGTCATTTTGATAGTTCAGTCAGTTCGATCTATTCGATTTTCACAGAAAATAACCCAATCGAACAAATCAAATTTTTTTACAAAACTGAACTGAACAAACTAAAAATCAAATCAAATAAACCAAAATAGCTATTGGTTCGATTTTTGATTTCGGTTTAATTTTTCTCACCCCTATATATAATTGATTTAAGAGGATAGTTTCATTATTTGTTTATTAAAAATATTTATTACAATATTTTAGAGACTAATGTATCATAATATTTATAAAATTAATTTTTTTGAGGTATGAAAATATAACATAGATAATTTATATAAACCTATTAACCTTTAAATAATGGTTACTCATCGATTTCTAAAAATAGAAATCATATACCATAAATATCAGTTTGATTAACCAAAAAATGGTTTGATTTCAGACTGATTCATTGATTAATCAAAAAATTGGTTAACCATGAACACCCCTATTCTTAATAAGTTTCTATTTAGAATTGTTGAAGGAGAATGGTTTAAGAAATTCGTACCTAGTTTGAATCCTAAGTTCAAAATTCCATCTCGATGGACCACATTACGTGATTATTTTCAATTGTATAAGGATGAAAAAGAGACTTTGAAGATGTTTATAAAAAATGCTTAATTTGTTTGCATAACTATTGATACATGGACTTCAATGCAAAAATTAAACTACATATGTGTGATTGCTCATTTCATTGATAAAGCATGGAAGTTGAATAAAATTTTTTTAGTTTTTTCCCAATTGTTAGTCATAAGGGTGATTATTAGCTTCTGAGCTTGAAAAATTCTTGAAAGAATGGGGCATTGAAGGAGTATTTTCTATCGTATCTGATAATGCTACTTCAAATAAAAAAATGATAGATCATTTAAGGAAAAAGTTTTTTATTTTAGGGAAAGTTGTAACAAATGGAAAGAACAGACATGTGAAGTGTATTGCTTAAATCTTTAATTTAGTTGTTTATGAAAGGTTGAATGATGTAGATAGTTATATGCTCAAAATTAGAAATGCACTTAAATATGTAAAATCTTCACCTATTAGATTGAAAAGGTTTAAAGAGCGTGTTGAGCCTATAGGAGTATAATGTCTAAAGACATTGTGTTTATATGTTCCAACTAGGTAGAACTCCACATATTTGATGTTAAGTAGAGCTGAAAAGTACGAGAGGGAATTTGATGCATTTAAGGTTGCAAAGCTATACTTTCTAGTAGAGTCAGAGTCTAATAATCAAGGTGAAGTGCCTAGTTTTCTAGATAGGTATTTGATTAGGAGAATGGCTTAAATGTTGCATCAATTTTATATTGCTACTTCACGCATTTCTGGCTCCATAAATGTAACATCTAATACATATTAGACTAAAATTAATGACTTATATGCTAAGTTGTTTGATTGGGAAACAAGTGATGATGGTTGATGTGACACAATTGGCAAGTGCACCAATTAAGTAATAAAGTGGATACATGAGTATCATATATCATCTCACAAAGACCAATTAATTAACTTGTACTAGTGTACTTTTGTTAATGTTATCTGAGAGAACTTACATCAATAAGAATTTTAATACATGAAATAAAATAAAAATAAAACTAATAACAATTAAAGTGAGCAATTAATAAGAAATTCTCAAGATAAAGAAATTGATCAAAGAATGTTGAGGTCTTCTATGCTCTCTAGATCGTTACGAATTTTAATTAATTCACACATATCAATTCGATTAGATAAAACTCAACCTAAATCCAATCATCCTATTCTAGGAACTAATATTAAAAATAAATCTAGCTCTATTCTAGAAAATTAAATGTTATTCTGCATAATTTGAGTTAATACGAATTATGTTTTCAAAAATAATTCTAATCCCCAGGCTCATTCATATAATCATTTCGATAAGTGATAATAAAATGCAACCAATCATTAATGTTGAAATACTTATCATTATGAATTAATAGTATTCTAGTACATTTATGTCATAAGTTTAGTTTGAAATTATAAATTTAAACATTTTTTAATCCTAAGATTTTTTTAATAGACTTCATTTTTAATGCATTGACGCATCATGTGTAATCACATTACAACCATACATTTGGCTTTTGCATTTTCTATATTAAACCACGTTTCCTTTTTTTTATGTAAAAAATAATCTTATATCGTGAAAGAAAATCTTATATTGTTGAAACTTAATAAAATATAATCCTAATATTCATAAATAGAAAATAAAATTATTTATCATAAATAAAATAACACATAAAAAATGTAATCTCAACCAATATATCAAAATCTCCTTAAATTCAATATGGGATTTGAGTTTAAAATCCAAATCATAAATCATTTGAATTTAAACAATAAGCCATTTACCTATATATAAGCCATTGCATCATTATAACAACAAAATAACAATCTCATGTAATTTATTTTTATTTATTTATTACCAAAGTCACATATCAAAGGAATGCATTATTATGAGAAATTTGATAACACTTTTATTGTCACCAAGAGGAACAATAATAAGGGAATGAGAGAAATTTATATTGTGTAATAAGCCATGAATCAATAGTATTACACTAAAAAATTATTAGAGTTCAAAGTTTATCTTGCCCCAATGATGTAACTATGAAAAAAAGCCAATTAAATACATATGCAGCCCCTCTAATTTATCTTAATTATTTGCTTAACCTCTTTAAGTCATAGAGAAACCCTTTAGCCCCTTCAATTAGTAATTTATATTTTATAATAGGTCATTTTAAGTTGACATCCAAAATAAATATAACGTGTGAAAACACGCGTATAAATGTAGAGTTTTTAACTAATAAAACAAGATACGTGTTTAATGAGGACACCTAGATATAGATTAAGGAAGGGTTCATTTTTCCCTCTGTGAAGTAAAAATTGGTTAACATTTTACCCCTCCAAAAACACGATTCTCAAAATCATAAGAGTCTATGCATGCCTCCAAAATATAGCAATTCTAGCAAAAAAAGTTGAAATCATTTCCAAATTCAAAGTAATAAGTTAACAAGAGTGAAGAAAAGACATTGACAACTAATTAGTTTCTAGATCAAAAATAAAAAAGACTAATAATAACTATGACAAGTCATAATAATAAAATAACAAGGGAAACAAAAGCAAGTGACAAGTGCATAAAATGATGTTGCTTTAACACTTTTGTACTTAATTTAAGTTAGTTTAGTAGCTTATGATATTGTTGTTTAAGTTGTTTAGACAGTATTTAGTGCTTTGGCATTTTGCTATAATTATTAACACACAACAATTATGGCTATTTTGATGAATTTTGGATGCATAATGTCAATTTTTGAGATAGTATTATCTTGAATTAACGCGAAATTTTACAGCAATTTGATTACAAAGTATTTTTAGTTCATTGGTGACTCATTAAATGTTTAGTATTCCATTTAGGTATATGATATTTTGAAGCAACAATTTGTGCAAAATTTATAAACATGGCAACTATATTTTTTAGCATTAAGAATTTTCCTACAACACTTAATTTGATACCAAATTTAATGACTAATAAATCTCAAAGATTGCAATAACAATTGAAATAGAATGTCATTAATTTTCATAAAAGTCTATTATAATGCCAATTATACTCATATTATAAATTGACACGGATATAGCATGGCTGGCAAGTATACCAGTGAAGTAATAAAGTGGATATACAAATATTCGAATATCATCATATAGGGATTGTAGAGATTATGTATTTTTTACTAGGGACGAGAGTGGTTAGTAAAGTCGCCACCTGGCCTCTACACTAAGACCTCTAATCTTCTATACCAAAAAGGTTCGAAATTTAGATCTTACTTACACCCTAATAATATGCCTTCCATTTTATATTGTAACGTTTATCAATCTTGTATCAAGCAAACATGCATTATATTTAAGCATCCATATCACCTTTGCATGTATAAGAATAAATTGCAGTATTTAAAGCACACAATAAGGTATATTATACATCTATATTCGACTTCATGTCCAATCAAATTTTTTATGATTCAACTCCGCATTCAAAGCAATGTTGTCAACTTCACAATTCTTTCAGGTTTAGCCTAAAAAGCCAATCCATAATTTTTTTTGGGTTCAGCCTAACAAGCCAATCCATAATTTCTTTTAGGTTTAGCCTAACAAGCCAATCCATATTTCCTTCGAGTTTAGCTTAACAAGCCAATCCACAATTCTTTTGGGTTCAGCCTAACAAGCCAATCCAAAATCTTCTTTCATCTAGTCAAACCTCGCCAGTCAAACAACCTTTATTGAGATCAAAATATTGTTCCATCTGGTTAAACCTTTTCGATCAAACAACCTGAGGTATTTGTATTCAGAGGGAAGAAGCAAACTTTTGTAATAATTTGGAGGCAGGCATTCGTATTCGATATAGCTTTGCTTCAGGTAAGTATTTCTAACTCGTGTACTTTGGTATGCACTATTATTTTGGCATTTCATAGCACACACAAAAGTGGGGGCAACTGTAGATACCTCACCTTTTGACTTGTGATGATCACCAGAGATAGGCTTTTAAGTAATGGCACAAGCCCTTAAGAAGCAATTTCACATAAACTTACATTAGGGTCCGCATGGACATCCTCTACCTAGGTCCATACTAACCTAGTCAATTCTATCAAGCCCAAGGCCTATGGTCTGCCCAGACAAGGTCTAAGTTTATATCCATACGGACTAACTCAAACCTGGCCCAAAGCCTATAGACTGGTGAGAAAGCATACAACCTAGGTCCTCACGGACTAAGCTATACAAGTTCGTACGGACTTACCAATGTAAAATCTTCCAGAAGTGGGATTTTCTTATTTGGACTATGAATCCTATTCCTATTAGGATTCTATCTCCTTTAGATAGGAAACCTTTAAAACCTAAGCCTATAAATAACTTTCTTATGTACAAGTGAGGGAGAAGGCTAAAATTCAAATTGATAATAGTAAATAAACCCATCCGTGAGTCTAAGAGAGGACTCCAAAGAGGATTCGCTCTACTAGTCTAATTAGCCTCACTTTACAATAATTCTTTCTAGACTCTAACATCTTTATGCTATTACTAGAAGAGTTTATTCACAAGGTAATATCTAAGGTCTCTTCTGTATATATTGATATGTTTTCATGAACCTATAATCTCTAAGGATTGATTACAAGTGAGGTGATTCTATATAATCCCCACTTTAATCATAGGAGTAGATGATGATTTTAAGTTGCTTTATAGTATACAATTAATTGCCATCACTTTATATTCATTCTGTTGTTTTTTTTTTCTTAATTGCACTAATTTAAGTGTAAACATAATAGTGTCCACATAGACTTACTTTCTTGACATGTGTATGATATGTTATCCTTACAAACTTATGTTCAGAAATAATGTCTTATGTGTCTTATAAATCATGCTTTAATATATCTTGTATTCCATGTTAATATTGTTCTATGATGTTAGCATGTTGTGTAAATTATCTCATTCGTTAAAATACATGTTAATATGTCAACATTATTATATAGTCCGCATGGACTCTCCCTCTCACGAGGAAAGTAGTCTATATGGATGATCTTATTTCATTCTTGTATATTTTGTCTCTAAATCCATATAGACTCTCTCTCACGAGGCATGTAGTTAACACGGACATTGTCTTTGATTTCCAGTTTTATCATATATTTGTATTTCTTGTCTTCTTTATGATTTTATATAAATCTTTTATCTGGTATTGTTAAACCTCTTCTTTAGAGTTGTATGAAAGTAACTTTTCTCACTAGTGTAGAGGTTTAGACATACATAATAACTATTATAAGCCATAGTCCACATGTGTATATACCAGAGCTATATAGAGTCCGCACGGACTAAACGACGTACAAACGAGACCATTTAAGTGATTTATTTTATTCCTTTTAGTTTTGTACTTATTGTTTCTTCTCATTTATTCTGGGTTGTAATAATTAGTTAAATAATGACAAAATTAATTGGCATTTTCATAATAAAATAGATATGAGTTTTCTTAATCAAAAGGCATACTAAAAATGTATTTTAATATAGGCCAATCTCCTAGAGAAGGGAGTTAGGCAATTACCGCTAATTTTTATGGAATTACGGGTAATTGTCAGCTCATATCATAACTAAATGAATGACTTAATTTATAGATGTATAATTGTTAGCTCACATCATAACATCACAATGAGTCAAATATGATATATACCTGGCCCTTGATGTATCTTTGAGCAATATGTGAAGATCATATGTTTGTGAGTAACTTGAGTTTGTGCGAATAAAAGTAAAATAAGTCTGCGCAGATGTGATTGTCGTAGGTCCATGTGGACAGTGCTTGAGATAAGTCCGTGCGAACATTAGTAGAGTAAGTTTGTGTGGACTTTTCAATAGATCGATAACTGTTCGTCTTTCTCCCTTCTCTTTTTCATTTTCATTCTTTTGTTTCTCTATTTTCTCTCAAAAAACTCAGTCAAATGGTGACTCACCCCTTTAATGACTCTTCCTCAACTTTCTCCAGTGAAATCGCATCTCGGGAAGAAGCTCTAACGACTTTTTTTCTTTCGACGAGGGCAGAATCTCTTTTTTCATCTCCTTCACCGATAGAGGACATCTCTATGATAGTTTTAGATGATTTTATGCCCTCCATGGTTGTCAACCACCCTCGGAGCACTACTCTGATGAATGGTATCGCCTTTGGTGATCGAACTCCTATTTTAGTGGATTTGTCCCATCATGCTTGCTCAGAAGTATACCTTTAGGTTTGCTTTCTTGCTTCTATATGCCTCATTGTGATGTTGGCTTCTTTTTCCTTCATTTGTTGTGCTGTTTGGCTTCTCTAGTTCAATAGGTCCATGCGAACTTAGTTTGCCTAGGGTAGACTTGGTCCGTGCAAACCTTGTTTTTAGTTACTAGTTCCAGTATAGTTAGCATAGGATTTTAGGATGTTCTTTATGTGGTAGCTTAGGAAGTCCGTGAGGACTTATTAAAATTGTTTGGAGTTCGTGTGGACTTGTTGCATGTTTGTGTAATCTAGATATTTGTAGTCTATGCACACTTAGTTGTTAAATTCTTAGTCCGTGCGGACTTTTGTCTTACTTATGTGTGTTTACCTTTTGAGCAAACATGCCTTAAGTATGGAGGCACCCTTTCTGGGCCACAACAATGGAACTCTGTGATGCCTATCTCAATAAAAAATAGGGTGAGAATAATGGGATTCTAGACATTCTTGGATCACCTGGTCGGCGAAGACTTTCACTGAGATCTGTAAGCTCTCAAAGCTTTTATAGACAGGTGGATGGACATGATGCATACATTTCATCTGTTAATCAGAGAACTGGCCATAATGCCCTTCGATTGGGCTTTCATCACCGAAGTACCATACACGAGGTAAGCTATTGCCTTCAACGCTTGCTACTAATATCCCCTACTTCAACTATAGGAGATAAGGGAGTTAT
>CANXYI011913027.1:0-10368 GCA_948208565.1 Hura crepitans | reverse complement strand
CATTATAATATAGATTATACTTCTGTATTTTAGCGATTTGTTATTTTGCTTATTATGATTGCTTGGATAATATTGACATAAATTTCATTTTTCTCACTTTGCACGCACTTTATCCTTGTTAGGAATGATACTATATTCACTACTTTATTATTTGACATAACTAGTGACTTGTCATATATCACATTTAGGCTAAAGCGATCAAGTTTTTGGCATAATTACTGAGGATCATTTTTGTGTATTTTGTAAAGTTTGTGTGTTAATCTAAATGTTTGATACTTGTGTGTTTGATTTTCTAGGTATCCTTATTAGTGTATGCATTATACATAATAGGGCACTCTAATTGAAGTTGATTTGAAGATTGAGCACACTTTTCAAAGAAGAATAAAAGCTTAGACGAATCAAGCAATGGAACTAATTAGAAAGAATGGTATTAAAAGGGTTAAAGATCCACCTATTTATCCTCAAGCTTATCAATAACCAATTGCTTTAAGAATACTTTTAAAGGAATACACGGTGCCAGATTTAGAAAGTATTACTTCAAGTATTTTGAGGTTGGCAGTTCAAGCTAATAGTTTTGAAATCAAGCCTTTCTTTATACAAATGCTACAAAATGTGATGCAATTTGGAAGCTTGGGATATGATGACCCTAACAAGTATACTGCCAACTTTTTTGGAAATTTGTGATACTTTTAAGAGTAATGAAGTCTCTAATGATGCAATTTAATTAAAGCTTTTCCTATTCTCATTAAGGGATAAAGTAAAAGATTTTTTTTCACTATCGATGAGTTCTATTGCTATTTAGGATGATATGTCCAAGAAGTTCTTAAGCAAGTATTTTCCTCTAGCAAAGTCCTTAAAGCTAAAAGGTGAAATTATTTCTTTTATGCAAGATAAAATAGAGACTTTATGTGAAGCATAAAAGAGGTTTAATGATATGCTAAGGCTGTGTCCCTAACATGGATTTCCTTTATTCATGTGAGTTTAAACTTTTTACAATGGGCTCACTCTTTCAACTAAGGGAACTATTGATCCCACTATGGAAGGAAGTATTTTAGGAAGAACCATAAAAGAGGCCACTGAACTATTTTTGGAAATGTCTTTAAACTCTACCTAATGGATGTATGATTCAAGTGTGCATACTATGGATCACAAGACTACTATTATGGCCTAATTGGAGAATTTGACAAAAAGGATAGACAACATGCAAATGCAAAAAGTATCTATAATTGCTAAGATATATGACTTTATGCCAAGGTTATTTATATGATCAAGTTAATCTTGTTGGAAATTATAAAAGACAATGGAATTCGGGCAATATGAACAATCCTTGTAGTGTGACTTATAATTCGGGTTAAAGGAATCACCTGTTGGGGTGGTAACAACCTAGTGAGAGCTTTGCCACTTTTTTAACCTTCCAATTTTCAACATCCACTAGAAGAAAAGAAATAAGACTTGGAGGCCTTAATTACCAAGCTTTATAATCAATAGGAGGCAAAGATGCAACAATAAGAAGCCCTCATTAAGAATCAAGAAGGTCTCATAAAAAAATTAAAAGGCTTCAATAAAAAAACTTAGAGGCTTAAATAGGGCAATTGGCAAACATAATGAATCAAAGGCAATAAGGCTAACTCCCAAGCAACACTAAGAAAAATCTAAGAGAGCACATTAATAAAATCACTTTTAAATAAGGAAAGCAAGTCGGGTACTTAGAATCAGATACATGCCAAGAGATAAATAGAGATACAATGTAACACCTAAAAAATCCCAGTGTTATGAATAGTATTTCTCGGGATGAGAATAGTGTTTCTCGAGGTCGGGTCTCACTAATCTTACTGAATAGAAGTATTAATGATAACATAATTTTGAGTGAAATTTAAAGTCAAAACGAAGTCATTTAGATAGTTAACAACAACAGTTAAGTTTTAAAGCAGTGTTATGTGAACAGTGACCTAGTTTTAGATGAATCATAAAATATTCAAAAGTTGCTTAGAAAATTTTAGGATTAATACAACTTGATAGTTAAAAATTATAATTAGCTTATTGGCATTGAAATTGGAATTTTTAGAGATTGAAAAGTATTTTTACTAAAATTAGATAACCTCAAAAGTTACATTTTTAATTAGTTTTTCATGATTTTTTAGCATGAATTTTTAGAGACCTTTAAGGTTTGATTTGTAGAATTTTAAGAGTCTCTCATATCTCAAAAATGAGGAATGAAAGAGCTAAAAAAAGGGGATTATATATGTGGTCAAAATGGGTCAAATGAAGAATAATGTTTCTTTTTCCTTTGCCCCATTTCAACTGACGCTTTCAAATAAGGAAGAACCTCTATTTTTATTTCTTCTTTCCATTTTTAGCTCATTTTGAAGCGTTTGAGACCCGATTCCACACCTCTACGACCTATTCCTAGCTTGGATTTCTCAAAAAATTATAAGAACATCTTAATTTTTCATCTTAGTGAACAATGATTCGGGATTAATCGGGTAAGATTTTTTTAAGTTTGATATTTTTCATGTTCCTTAAGTGCCCAAGGTCATGTTTATGTAGTTGGTTTTTCATTTTAGTTTTCGTATGATTTTATATGAACTTTTATATATTGAATCTATTTTAGACAATTGAAAAAACTGACAAAATGAAGAGAAAAAGGAAAGAGAATGTGTAAACAGTCCTCGAGGGTGCATTTCGACTCTCTTGGTATATGTTATCAAAATAAATTATGAGATTTCGTATATGCCCAAATACATATTATGTATATGTGTATGTTTATGAGTAAATGAGCATTTAATATGATTAACATATAAATTGTCTCTTAATGATATTGAATAGATACATTTAAGGTAGTTAATGATGTTGAATAAAGTGAATTATGCATGATAGTATAATGTTATATATTAAAGGCATATATATGCATGTATGTATCACATATGTATGTTATATATGATACATGTCCATAAATGAATGTAATTATCTATATGGACATGAGAGATGAGGTATGATGTGATTAATGGTGTTTTGTAATGCCAAAGGAATAATGGCCGAGTGGCTTAGAATGTATATATGTACGTGTGAATTTATATTAAATGCATATATATGATGATTTGTGTATATGAATGGCTAGGTGATCATATACATGTGAGGTGGGATATGTAATATGAAGAAATACATGTAAGATGCATATATGATGTTATGGTTTATGATGTAATCATATATGTTTGTACTTTATATTAAGCCTAATATAGATGTGCTTGGTTATTTGTATGTTTATGATCATGAGGGATGATATAGTATGAGTAATAAAAATGAAGGCATATTTTTAAGCTTACCATGATAGTATGGCTAAATAGCCTATGGCATAGGGATAGGGTGCATGATGCATGCAATGTATGTTAGTATTTACGTATGACTATATGCAGGAATTTAATAATATGGTCACTCATGTATGATGGTTTGGCCATTTGATCTTATATATAGCTATAATGTGTTTAGAACATATTATGTTTGAAGTATGACATAAAAAGATATATAATGCAATAATGCATTCAATTATAGATTTAATGCATGATATAGTGCATTAATGATGTACATTAAGCTTTATATGGCAAAATGCCTTATTATTGTGCCTATTGCATGTTTATTATATATAGGACATACACATGATAAGATGAGAGCCTTTGTGGCATGTGAATGATATATTTATGGATATGGTGATTCTATGCATTTTAGGCTTTATAGCTAAAGCATAAACATGATAAAGTTTTGGGCATGAGCTTATAAGCCATGTGATTATATTATGACAAGTAAGATGTCATGTGAAAGAGTAATATGTTTATAATGAAAGAGTAATGATATAATGTGTTCATGAGCATATGTATGTAATGACTTTGAGATATGCCATTGTAATTTGGTGTTGCATGTCATAATGACATATAAAGCTTATGATAACACTTTTCCCAGTTGTGTCATTAGTTGGCCAACCAATTTAATGTAAAAGTTATGTTAAATCATGTAAAAAGGGTAAAACTCATACCGAACTTTGTTAGTAGCCCATGTAAGTAAATGAACAAGTTAGATTGGTTGACCAGTCAACTAAGAGTCATAGCAGCTGCTAGGGTACTTCGATACCTCTATAAAATTTGGGTTGCAATTCATGAACCTTTGGGTTATTATGATTTCCTAACCTTTAGGTTTGATGTATTGATCTTTAGATCTTATTTTTCTAACCTTCGAGTCTAATACATGTTGATCATTGGATTTTATGTTCTGACCTTCGAGTCTAATGCTTGATGACCTATGGGTTTATGCTTTTTTAACCTTCAGGTCTGATGTGTGTGAGGCCTATTTAGTTTTGAGGGCTTATGTGGTCCACTTAATACTCTGTTATCCATTATGTATATGTTTTCTTGGCTATAGGCATGATTAATGGAATTATTTTTGAGTCATAATTAATGGTATAACAAAAAGGCATAACTTAAATGATTTCCTAATGAAGAAGGACAAAATGGATTTCATGATGCATTATGTTTTAGATTATGTATAACTTGTATGAATAATGTGTGATTTCATGATACGTAATGTTATGATTTTAGTCATGTTTTAGTATTATACACAGTAAGTATGACTTCTACATACCATGTAGTTATTGGTATGTTAATGAATGGATATAATCATGTATGACATTTAGGGCACAATCCATAAATTATTTTGATTACACCACTAAGCTATTGCTTAGTGCATCATCTATTTTTGCAATGTATATGTAAGGAGACAATTTAAATTGGATGCCTCGGATCACCAAGTTATCAAGAGAAAGAAGATTCTTTTGTTATATTTTGTATATGTATATCTAATTTTTTTATATATTAATACAAAGCACTCATATGATGTAATTTTTTAGAATATGGGCCTAAGCTAGATGCAAAATATAGAATTTTTGGATTTTAATAGTCTTTAACTTTTTTAAAGTTAATTTTTGACTGTGTTAATTGTATGCTACTATAAATGATGCATGATTTATGATACTGCATTGTTAATTGATTTGGACTAATTAGGAGGGTCACAAGAGATAAGGATTGTAGAGGATATGTTATAAAAGTGCATTTTATTATGTAGGTTACTATTCACATTTGGGATAGTGCCTTAGAAAAGCCATTTTATTGTCGAATTTTTGGCATGAGGATTTCCAAATATGGAATGTAACTAGTTTTTGAAAATTTTTTGCAAACTTATATTTTTATGAAATACACATTTTGTTAAGAATGATTTAATTATGTTTTTAAAGAGTTAACACATTATGAGTTTGGTAATGCCTTTGTGTAAGCATTCCTTATTCTAATATGATAACTAAATCGGGTAAGGAGTGTCACAAACACCTTTATCTAATAAAGAAAAAGGACTTGTAGACATTAACATTTAAGAAGAGGAATCCCAAACACTTATATCTCTACCCCCACCTAAGTCTAGTGAGACATCAATTGCTAAGGGTAAAGGTATACAAGTATTTAACTCTAATCCTATTATGTATGACATTTCTAAGTTGTTATACCTTAAAAGAGCTAAAAAGGATAAATTAGATATTCAATTTTCTTAGATATTCAATTTTCTAAGTTATTAGATGTGCTTATGCAATTGCCTATCAATATTTCATTTGTTAAAGCTCTTTTTCAAATGCCTTTACATACGAAGTTCTTGAAAGAATCTTATGTAGAAAAATAAAGATTAAAGAGCATGGAATTATAATGCTTATAGGTGAATGTAGTATGGTCATTTAAAACAAATTATCTACAAAATTGAAGGATCCAGAGAGTAATTATCCCTTGTGTCTTAGGTACCACTTGTTTTGATAAGGCTTTATGTGATCTTGGTGTAAGCATTAATCTTATGCCTTTGTCAATTTTTTGGAAATTAGGTATTGGGGAGATTAAGAAGACACCAATAACTCTTTAATTTACAAATAAATCCATTAACAAGCCAAGTGGAGTTATAGAGGATATTATTATCAAGGTTGACAAATTCATTTTCCCGGTAAATTTTGTGGTATTAGTAATGGAGGTAGATAAAGAGGTTCCTTTAATATTAGGAAGGCCATTTTTGAATATAGCAAAAGTAGTGATCAATGTAGAATAAAGAAAGCTCATTTTAAGGCTTGATAATGAGAAAATATCTTTTAATGTTAATAAAGCCATGAAGAGCCCTTTTTCCTTCTACAACGAAACTTGTTTTAGATTAGAATGCATAGAAGAGGAAGTTTTAAAAGTGAAAAAGGCAATGAGTAAGAAAGATCCCTTAGATAGATGCCTTTTTAACTCCTTCACACTAGAAGAAAAAGACCTAAAGTTAAGAAAAGAAGTTGAGGCTTTAGAAAAAGAGTACCAAGTTGAAGAGCTTAAGGAAACAAAGGATGAACCGTCAAGAGAAAGAGACAACACCACTCTTGAACTCGAACCTTTACCTTTTCATTTAAAATATATGTATCTTGAGGATAACACTTATCTAATTATTATTTCTTTTGATTTGACAAGTTTGGAGGAAGAATTATTCTTAGAAATGGTAAAAAAGCATAAGGAAACCATTGTTTAGAGCATAAAAGACATTAAAGGGAATTCACCTTCACTTTGCATGTATAAGATTTTAATAGAAGAGGACCACAAACCATGTATTCAACTACAAAGAAGACTTAATCCCACCATACAAGAAATAGTGAAAAAAAAGTAGTAAAAATCCTTGATGTGGGTGTTATTTATTATATCTCCGATATTGCATGTGTGATTTTAGTCCAAGTAGTTCCTAAAAGGGAAGAGTAACCATAATACAAAATGAAAATAATGTGTTATTACCTACTAGGATAGTTAGTGGTTAGAGAGTTTGAATTGACTATAGGAAGTTGAATTTCACTACTAGGAAATACCATTTTTCATTGCCATTCATTGATCAAATGCTTGAGATATTAGTTGAAAATATTTTTTTATTTCCTTGATGGCTATTCAGGTTACTATTAAGTCTTATCGGACCTGAGGACTAAGAAAAGAATGCTTTTATGGAACATTTGCATATAAGAGAATGCCTTTTAGGCTATATAATGTATCAATAACCTTTTAAAGGCACGTGATGGCCATTTTCTTAGATATAATTGAGAAATTTCTAGAGATTTTCATGGATAACTTTACATTATAAGATCTTACATTTGAATCATGCTTGTATAATCTCTCATTGGTATTACAAAGGTGTGAAGAGACTAATTTGGTATTAAATTGGGAAAAGTGCCATTTCATGGTACAATAGGACATTGTGCTTAGTCATAAAATTTCTAAAAAAGGCATTGAAATTGATAGAGCCAAAGTTAAAGTCATTAAAAAATTATCACCACCTATGACTATCTATGGTATGAGGAGTTTCTTAGAGTATGCAAGTTTTTGTAAGAGGTTTATTAAGGATTTCTCTAAGATTGCAAAGCCTTTGTCCAATTTATTAGCAAAGGATGTGAAATTTAACTTTGACCATAAGTATGTGCAGGCATTTAACTTGCTAAAGGAAAAGCTAGTGGCAGCTCTTATTGTTATGGCACAAAATTATACTAAACCATTTGAGTTAATATGTGATGCAAGTCACTATGCCATTGGAGCTGTCCTAGGGCAAAGAATAAATAAAGTCTTTCACACAATATACTATATAAGTCATACATTAAGTAGGGCTTAATTGAATTATACCACCATAAAGAAGGAATTACTTGTTGTAATATTTGCATTTGAAAAGTTTACATCATATTTGATAGGCTTAAAATGTGTGATTTTCATTGATCATTCAACCTTTAAAACACTTCTTTGCAAAGAATTATGCCAAACCTTATCTAATTCGATGGGTGCTCTTACTTTAAGAGTTTGATTTAAAGGTAAAATACTGAAAAGGCATTGAGAATCATGTAGCAGATCATCTCTCTAGGCTTAAGAATCCTATCATTGATGAAGGGGAGATTAAAACTGAATTTCCTAATGAAAAGATCCTTTATGTCTTTAAAATTTATGGTTCATTGGTTTGTTGATTTTGCTAATTTTCTTATAGGAAATTGGAATCTAAGGGCCTCTTCCAATAAAAGAAGAAATTTTTAGCAGATGTGAAGCATTACATATGGGAAGATCCATATTTTCACAAGCTTTATGCTGATTAAGTGATTAGAAGGTTCATTTCAAAGTGAGAAATTATGGAAATTTTGAAGTCTTGCCATGATGGAGAAGTCAGTGGTCACTTTGAGGCAAATAGAACGATGGCTAAAGTGTTGTAATGTGGGTTTTATTGGCCAACTATATTTAAGGATGCTCAAGCACTTGTAGCAAGTTGTGATTAGTGCAAAAGAGTAGGGAATATTTTATAAGAATGATGAAATGTCATTGAACAATATTCAAGTATATGAGATTTTGATATTTGGGGAATAGTCTTTATAGGGCCATTTCCTTCATCCAAAGGCAATGAACACATTTTTGTAGCCATTGATTATGTTTCTATGTGGGTTGAAGCCATAGCAACAAGAACAAATGATGCTAAGATTATGGTGCAATTTTTGTGGAAAAATATTTTTGCAAGATTTGGCAATCTAAGAGGTATTATTATTGATAGGGAAAGACATTTTTATAATCATCAATTTAAAACTCTTCTCAAAAGTATGGGATTCATCTCAAGGTAGCCAATTCTTATCATACTTAAATAAGTGACCAAGTTGGAAGTTTTAAATAGGGAACTCAAAAGAATTTTAGAGAAAATAGTGAGCTATTTAAGAAAAAATTAGGTAGTTTGCCTATATGATACACTTTAGGCTTATAAAACAGCTTTCAAAACTTTAATTAGTATAACTCTATACTACTAGGTGTTTAGAAAGGGTTGTCATTTGCTCATAGAGCTTGAACATAGGGCTTATTAGGCAATGAGATATTTAAATTTTGAAGCAAATGATGTAAGTAAAAAATTGTTAATTGATATCAATGAACTTAGTGAGTTATGATTTTGGGCTTATGAGAATGCTTACATGCATAAGGAAAGGACCAAAAATTAGCATGACAAAAATATTAAGAAGAAAGAATTTGTGTTGGGTTAAAAAGTGCTTTTCTAAAATAGTAAGTTAAGATTATTCCTTAGAAAACTAAAGTCAAGAAGGAATAGACCTCATGTGGCAGTGAATGTGTCTCTATTTAGCGCTAAAGAGAATGAGCATAATAAAACTAGAGAATGCTTCAAGGTGAATGGATATCGTCTCAAAGCTTATATGGAAAATTGATTCGAACCTGATGTCAAATCAATTAAAAATTTATGGAACAGTGCTGAAATGAAAATGAGTCCAGCTAGGGACTTAAAACCTAGAACTAATTCTTATTACTTTATTTTTGAACTTTGTATCAAAAATGTGTTTAGTTGTGGTGTGTTTATTTTTTTTATTTTTTGTTAGGTAATCAAGAGATCAATTGGTTCAAAAGGTCTAATTTTTAGGTCGGAGATGAACGCTTAAAGCTTAAAGTTAAAGAAGATGTTTAGAATTTATCATGTCACCGAAAAGGAGAAGTTTGGTAAGGAAGAGTATTTGAAAAAAATTGCTAGCATAACCATGTCAATAAATAACATAAGCATGTTAAAAATGAACCTTAAAAGTTATTTTGGATAGAGGAGAACCACGTCTATGTTAAAATGGGGCATGCCTAAGTCAAATTTTTGAAAAAGAAATAGAGGCAAAACATGGCCAAGTTAAAATAAAAAAAACTAGATCACTTTGAGCCTAAATGTGATATGTAGCAAGTGCACTAGTCATGTCAAGTAATAAAGTAGTGAATAGAGTATCATTCCCAACAATAATCAAGTGTGTGCAAAGTGAAAAAAATGGAATTTATGTCAATGTTATCCAAGCAATCACAATAAGAAAAATAAAAAATTGCTAAATTGCTAAAGTATAATTAAACTAAAGCAATGCAAAGGAAATCAACTTGAATATAACAAAAGCCCTATGGTTTAATGCTTAACTATTTATTTGTGATCATGTAATAGGGTTGAAAGTGATAGGATTATAGAATAAGGGCTACTAGCTTATTTAGGGTAAAGTTTTCCTCTTAAAAGAGATCTTTATTAGGGTAATCTAATATAAGAAGCATAAAGATAATCCTTCTTTGATGCAAAACTTTTTATTAGGGGATAACTTTCAAAAATCACATTAAAGTTCTAGGGTCCCTTTCAATTAAACCTAGTATTTAACATCACAAAAACAAACATCAATCTAACTAGAGATGACAATCACACATCAACTTCTCAATTAAGACCATTTATTGACATATGGAAATTATCCATAGTAAGATATCATTAAGTAAAAAAAAAATTTACATAAACCATTAAAATAGA
>CANXYI011912936.1:0-10702 GCA_948208565.1 Hura crepitans | reverse complement strand
TGCTGCAGCACATAAAGCCTCAACTACCTTTTATCGATGTGAGGGGGATTGCTGTAGTAGATCCTAATTAAAATATGTGCAGGAGTCTTTTTTAGCTGTTTCATTACTACATCATCTTCTTTCTCTATAATCGGGAGAATTGGCTCTTTTTTTACTTTTGGCACTACTCAACCACTTTCGGTTACTGCATTAGCCTCTACTTTTTCAATTGGCTTCTGCTCTAAATTTGAATCAACCCACAAGTCTTGGACGTGTTCCTTTAGCTCACTTTCACTATCAGTAACCCATATATCTGCCAGATAAATAAAACCTTGACTTGATTCTGCCTTTCTCTCTATTGCTAGGTAGTTATTTCCACATAGATCTCGTAGCATGAACCATTTAGGTAACCTCAAATTGACCATGTTGATGGGCGAAGGAACATTAGAGTAGGCACCCTAACTTATCTATCTCTTCTCTAGATTGGGGATTTTCCTTAAATCAATTAAATCCTGAATCTTATCCCTTAAAGTACGATAGTTATCTGTGTCATGACCCGTGTGTTAATGATATTAACAATATAGGTCTGATGTATGATAAGGTTAGACCTTATTCCTAGCAAGTCTAAAAGGAAGGGATTAAACCATTCTTTTTGGAATTGTTTTAGGTACCAAGACAATGGTTTATCCAAGTTTGACTAATGCCTTGTTACGGTAGACACTTCAGTAGTTTGTGCCTCTGTTATTCGGATTTTTTCTATTATTGAACCCTTTTGAGTTCTTTTTCTACTCGGCATGCTCTTTTTCTATATTAATAGTAATGTCTTTGAGCAAATCCCAGTGTTTGAGCCCTTTAGCTTTTAACCCATCCTTCAAGTATGGGCTAGCATTCTTGATAAACATACAGATCCAATTCGATATATTTAGCTTTCTCCTCATTTCTAGCACTCTAGACATCCATCTTGTCAAATACTCTATGAAGGTCTCATTAGTCATCTATTTAAGCAGTTTGACGTCTTTTATGGTAACCTCCATATGTGTGCTATAGTCATATTGCCTTATAAAAGCCTCATTGATTTTCCCTTAATCTTCCTTAACATTCTTTTCCAGCCTCTGGTACCAATCAATTGCTTTTCCTTACAGTGTAAGGTTGAAGTAAGCCATTTTCTATTTTGTGCTAAGCTCCGTGCCCTACATGATTGTAGCATACTGCTTAGTATGGGCTCTTATATTAATTGTCCCATCAAACTTGGGTAGCTCTAGCATTTTAAATTTGGAGGGCAGTAACTCCTTAGATTCCAAAGTGAGTTCATTTGGGTCTAACCCCTTGCCTATGGTGATAAGTTTAGCCATTGCCTCCATCTTTTCTTCTAATTTCTTCATTATAGCATCTTCAACTTTTTAGGGTGTAGCCTTCTTCCTAGCTTTGTCCTCAAAGTCCTAATAAAAATTGAATTCCAGATTGAAGTACTCAGCCTTCTTGTCCTTCTCACTTGAACCCATAGTTTTCTTCTTTGTGCCATTTCCCCCAAAAGCAATAGTGGTTTTTCTAATAAGTATAGCTAATATTGCCTCAGCAGATGATGGCGAACCAGAAGTAAGAGCAACCTAATAATTGCCTTTGAGATCATAGACATCATTCTCCTTTTAAATTCCTTAAATTTTTGGTCCATTCTAGCTTTGAAGTCCTGAGCAAAAGAACTATTTTCTCCTTTTCTTGCTATATTTATTAGATTGTGAGCGGCATAGATGAGTTCTTGTCGAGTTATTCTTTTGTCTGACCCATATACCCAAGTGGCTTGAGGATATATGATGGTTACAAAATAGAAGGTTAGAAATTATGAATGAAATGTAAAAAAATATGAGGATGCATGTTAATGTATACAACAACAAACACAAGAAAGAGCTTTCCACTTTTATCACTTCCCACATACAAGGTCAATATGTTCTTGCCTAAAAAGGTTTACCTCCGGGACATTGAGCCCCTCAATAGATTTGAATAATGAGCAACAGAGAGCTAAACATTATTTCTCTCATATTTAAAAGAACGCATGCAAGATATTTGGCCTACATATGTTGGATATATTTAATCAAACCAAAATACGGGGTCTAGCCCATTCTGCTTTAAAAAGGCCCAGTGGGTTTAATAGTATTTTGGGATAACTATGCCATATTTCACATATATTGGCCCACATAGCACACAATGCATAATTAACTAAGAAATCTAAAGGAAGTTGTTATCGGGCATTACATGGGCTAATAGTTAGGTCACATAAGTTATGGTCATCTAAGCATGGTCCCTCTATAATGGATTTATCTTGTTATGAGCTTATAACTGATTGGTTCACCATTTCATATACCTTATAGGTATAAGCCTTAGATTTGATGCCACCTCTAACAATCTCCCAAATTGAATGAAAATGGGTTCATGCTTTGAAATGACTTCAGGGTAAAAAAGGACACCTAACTTATTCTAAGGCTCTAGCATATAAGGTAATTTCAAAAAAAATATAATATTAAAAATTTAAAACATAAAATTCCATATTAATTTGAGATACTTTCGAAGAATGGTCTCATAGTGTCCTTAATGGAGTCGCCACTATTCGCGTCCCTTCTTTTTCAAGGATAGTTAGATTGAAACAACTAAAGACTCAACCTAAATATCACATCTCGAGTCTCAAAAAATGAGAAGAAAATTAAAAGAACCTTAAGTTATTCCTAATCGATTAGCCTAGAAAGAGTGAGTTGAGCACTATAAGGTAGGAGTCGCCATCCAACTGAAGTTCAAAAATACCTTGTAGGACCAAAATTAGAGTGGTTTGGAACCCTATTCTTATTTATACCTCAAGTTAATACAGAATTTAAGATTAATTTTATAATTTTATCCTTTTTCTTATGCAAGTTTTAGAATTAAAATAAATCACATAACCACGTAAAGGAATAACAAAAGATATTTACAGAGATAAATAAAATGCTTGAAATTAAAGAATATCATACATGAAATCGGGTAATTGATTCCTTTGAGAACTTTGGTTCTCGCATGCCAATTTTTAGAAAACAAGTTTTATTATTTTCAATTTTTATTATGGAAAAGTCAAAACCCATTTTATTAAGAAAACACCAATTAATTAGGTATAAAACAATTTTGGTTACTTATTATAACGTGTAAAAATCATTTTCTACCTATTACAATATTCATAAAATATATAAGAAAATAATTAGAATGAAACAAATTACATGGCAATTATCTAAAATACATTCTAAGCAAAAAGGAAATGAAAATTACCTAAAATACATTTTAACTAAATAAAAATAGAATGGGAATAAAATAGAACAAAAATGGAAAATAAAGAAGAAAAAAAAGGTTTGATAAAATAAATAAATAGAAATAAAATAATAAGGAGAGAAAAATAACATTGGGTCGACTTCACCAGATGTTTAGCAGAAGGAAAAAGTAGATTAGATACAAACCTAACAGATCTCATAAAACTCACATCACAACAAAAACATAATGTTAATATGAAATGAATGAAGAAATTGACAGAAAGAATAAATAATAAAAAAGACATGAAATAAATAATTAAATAAGAATAAAGGAAATGAAGAATAAAAATAATTGAATAGCATAGAAAAAGAGCATGAAAGATAATAGAATAAAAAAAATAAAGAAGGACAATATAATAATGAGCAAATAAAATAGGGGTATTACATCTAATTAGTAGATGAGTACCAAAACAAAATAAGGTCACCACATTTAACGGGTAAATCGCAATAAATAAAATAAAATAAAAGGGTATTATGCCTAATTGGCAGGCAGATAAATAAGAAGAGGAAGAAGGTTTGGTTAACCTATTGCCTTCAGGAATTAACTTGAGAGAAAATAGGCAAAAAGTTTTAAAAGAATCTCTAAAAATTAGAATAAAGGTGTTTCTAAAGTATTTCTCACATTTTTAGGTGTGCACTTACTAAGAAAAGTTAACCCTTTAGACTGGCATGAAGTATGACTTATATACATAAAAATTGAGACTAAAAACGAGCATTTTAGCCATAGGAAAACAAGTGTTTTGAAGCCAAAAAAGCCATTTTGGGAAAATGGCCATTTTCACATCTAAAATATTCATCTCCTGCAGCTAATTTAGGAGTTTGTGCAGGACTCTGATGCGCAAAATAAAGCCAAAAATGACCATATTTGTAAAGTGAAAATGGCCATTTTGGGTGACAAAACGACTCTATTTTATCCCATAATAGCAAAATTTTAAAACTTTATTTTTTAATTGATTTTTTTTAAAATTTTACTCTATACTATAAGAGGTTGTGCCCCTTACACCCGCCTTAGCATCAGTGTTAGGCATTGAGCTCAAGCTTATCGGCTCAAGCCCTCAGCCCATCATAAACGTATGACCTCTCGCCATTATCACTTTGACTTGCATAGGAACCAACTACTAGCTATTATGTTTTAACCTAATATGTTAGCCAATAAAAGAAATTAGCAGAACTTACCTTGAGTTGGTAGACTCAAATTTTCACCTATTAAAACCATCTTATAGATAAACCAATCATAGCTATCTGGAGGAATCACCTCCTCATAGTTAGATACCAGCATTTGATAATAATCAAGGACACAATTAATATTCTTTTATTAAGGGATTTTCTATTAGGGCTTACCCTGCCTCATTGTAAAAAAACTAGTGTACCTATCCACATATGTCTAACATCATCTACTTCACATGTACGATATGCAAAGTGCACATCTCAACCTTAAACAATCTCAACTAAAGACAAAAAACACTCTATACCTTTTATATACATACATAACTGGACCATATAAAAATTTACATCCCCTTTCTTTATATGTTATTTTCCTTTAGAGATTTTATTTAGACTGTACATGCTATTTATCCATTAGAGGCTATACAACCAAAGGATTTTAAGCACTACAAAATTCTTGATGCTTGGAACCTTAATGCTTGCTTTAGTACACCTAGCGAAAACTGTCCACTTACAGCTTTCCTTCTAGTTCCTGTAACTTGTGTGAGGAAACCACTGTGCTGAGGCAAAATGCTCAGTAATACTCTTGCACCTCATAAGTCATATGAAATATTTAGGGGTTACTTTAGAACATATAGATAGTATGTGACATGATAGGAAATAAAAAAATACATAAAAAAATGTGTGTGAGTTAGTTCTACTAGCATGTAGATCTTACCCTCACCTGGGTGTTAGGCAACTAACTTTTTTACTCAATATGTCTTTAGTGCTTATGTGACATGATTATATAAAGTATGCACTAGTAATGTATGAATTACTATAACTGGACATACTTGATATAGACATACCCTTCATTTCACATGTTATTGCACTATATTAACTTTAAGTACTACATTTAAGTTTTAATTAATTTACATACTGTTATAACTATATTTAAGTCACATGTATTTCACTAAAACAAGTCATCTATATGTTTAGGCTATACTTAAATTAGAGTGCCTTATTCCAATTTAGCTAATTTATTCAAGGTTGCTTAAATCCAAAAGGTATTACACTTCCAGAATAGCTCTAGGGAAGGGTAAACAGGTTGATAAACTGAGAACTACAAGCTGATAAAGCTGGTAAATATCTATAAACTAATAGCTATTAATGGCCTTAGCTACTATTACTATAAATAACTCATATGGCCTGATGTTAGGCTATATATTATTGTAGAGTTGCATAATTCCCATTCTAGCATGCCAAAGCTACCTAACCACGAGTTTTGTAAGGGTTACCTTAGGCTCTAGGTTTTTAAGTCA
The DNA here is from genome assembly GCA_948208565.1 of Hura crepitans. Classification (NCBI taxonomy): domain Eukaryota; kingdom Viridiplantae; phylum Streptophyta; class Magnoliopsida; order Malpighiales; family Euphorbiaceae; genus Hura; species Hura crepitans. Next base: position 4,935 of record CANXYI011912936.1, on the reverse strand, counting down.
GTTATTGTAATTGTGAGTCATAGAGAATTCTATATAATATTCTCATCCCCTTTCTTTAATTTCTTTCTCCTATTAATATGAGTACTACATAATCTATCATGCCTAAGATGGTACTATTTACATAGATTGAAAACACTTATACTGGCTTATTTCATAAAAAAGTCATGTGTATAATAGTTATTAAATTCCTAAAATTGACTTTATCCATTTATATTATTTAATATCTATTATGCTTCGATATTGCTCTTTTCTTTCCAAGATATAACTGGTTTATTTTGACATAACTGACAAAAACTTAGAAGGCATGCAACTGATATGTTTAAAACATTACCAATTTTATTAGTAACTATGAGAGGTGCCTAATAAATCATATAACTAGTGCAATGAATGATCTGTGATCTTAGCATAAAGTGTGTGCTATGTGACGGACATGAATCTACTATTTAGGTGCAAGGGTTTCGAGAATGCATATTAAGGACTACAAATATACTTAGATGTTCACAAAAATTGTAAAGATATAAAGTACCTGGCTAATAGGATAGGTTCACCCTTTCAAAGATAGTAACTCATTATTTAACTAGGAAGTATTACATTTAGGAAACCAAATTTGATGATAATAATCAGAGATGAAGGAGTATATACCTAAATCTTGATCGTGTTCACTTTTATTTATGTTTTTTCCTTGCCAACAATGGCACCTAAATCAACTTCGACTTCACTTCTTGTCCCTACAAAACTAACTCTTTCTTAGATACCTTGCATATCTTAGTACTGCTATTTAATATCTAAGAAATCTATTCCTATCACATTCCCCTTTTTAAATATCCTTTAAATTACTTTCCATTCATAATTAGATGTTCATTCTATTGAGATTAATTGCTAAAATAAAATACAAAATGTAATTATAGCAGCCCTTTTAGCTCTCTTATTCTCTTAAAAAATTGAGCAATTCCCTTCCCTCATCACATGACAAAAACTAAAATTTTAACAACATTGGTCATTTTCCCCTGCTTAAATTCAACCTCTATTAGTCTATTATCATATATGTATAGATATATATATATATATATATATATATATATATACACACACACACACACACATACAATCTTCTATCCCTTGACCCCATTTTTTGCCAAAATCTATAGTAATCATATCTGTAGAAATTTCTATTGTTTACTCATGGTTTACAATCCATAACTACCAAAATATGTTAGCCTAATTTAGCTCTACACTCACTATCACACCCCTGTGTTGGAGGCTCAATAAATTACTATTGCAATCACCTAATGCCTGGTTGCAGCACCTACTATCTATGGCTAACAATTGCTACTATAGTCATAACACTATGCCGCGTAGCAGCTGCACTATTTCACTGCAGTAGCAGCATCGCTCTTACACTATAACTCAACTACAGGTTCAAAAGTTCCTTCCTCATAACTCTTCTATTCCATTGCCTTCCCCCAAATTTCTAGTTTACTATAATATCTCCCCCTATCTCAATTTAGGTCCTGCTACCTACACACAACAATTACAGAGTGCCATTTTCCCTATGCCAGCAATTGTATTATTGTGTGCTATGACAAGGCTAATTGATATTTCTTATAAGCCTTTTCTTACTTACATCTCTAAAATAATTCAAAACAAAAATTTAAAGCTTACCTCACTTGTTGCTACTTGCCTCCTTTCTCTTTTCTTCCTATAGCAAGATCTTATCTCTAGTTTCTGCTATTAAAATTTTTTTTCCTCACTAACTAATCTTACTGCTCTTTGAAATTTTCAATAGCTGGTCCCCTTTTTTATTTCCTCTATATTATTATTACTATTACTTCCCTTTCATTATTTATTTATTTATCTATTATATTTCCCCTTTATAATCATAAAGTCCACCCCCTCCTATATGATCGTGAGGTTTTCACTTCTTTAACAATTTATTAGTATCCTAATGTTCCACTAATCCTCGTATAATTTAGACTCATGCAATTGTGATTAATTAAACATAAAGGTAACAACATGTGGATGTTATAATAGATGTCTATTTTTCTCACATTTTAGGTCACATTGCCAGCTTGTCGAGCCGGGATAAAGTCCATAATAAAAAATTAACAATTTTTTTCAAGTTTTGGCGATAACATTCTTATTAATTAGAATTTTTTTTTATCTTCGTTCATCATTAGGCAATTCGAACATAAGCGCTTGAGAATCCAGTTTTTACAATTGCCCCTAACTTTAGAGAGGTGACTATAAAGTGTGTGAGATGACCCAAAGTTTAGAAAAATATGTACCTTATGGGGCGACCCTTTTTATAAGTGACCTGATGTCAACTTGGGCAGCGCTAAGAGACATTACACTCGAAGTTAGTTTTCTTTATATAGTGCTTGATACATTACATTTGAAGTTGATATGATTCAGGTAGTGCTAGAGACATTAGACCTAAGATTGATTTTTCTTTAAACAATGCTTGAGATATTTTTCTTTAGATATGTGTTTTATACATATATGCATCTCTCACTTATATCCGTATGTAAGGCATATGCAAGAGTAATGGAATAATATTGAATTATGCAAAGGAAGTTAGTATATCAATTGTCAAAGTATGATACTTCTTACATGGGTATTTCAATTATAGCTACTCAATTTATAATTTAATCAAATACACCTATGTAAATATCCTTACACCTTTACTTGTCCCTTTTTATATGGCACTATTCGATATAGATGATTATTTCTTATTGTTAAAAGTTTAGTTATGTTTAGTTAATAAGAAAGGGATACAAAAACATGGCTTGGTGATAATTACTAATATAATGAAAATCTATTATATTAAAGTTTCAGTTTGTAGATATATGTAAAACTACATAATAATTTTATGTGTGTTGTATTAGTGCTTGTTATATAACATTGTAAACTTTGATACATTGCTAAGCAAACCTTACTTAGGGCGTCAGTGGTTTTGGGATGCAGAGGTTTTTATGGATTCTATGATGGGTAGCCAACATTGGTGGTAATTGAGGTTAGAGAATATGGAAAGTGGAGAATGTTGGTGTATGTGATCAATAGTATATGTTGAACAAGGTGCTTTTATGTGTGTGTGTGTGTATGTGTGTATTCATAAGGTTCTTGATACACATTATATATCGATTTTGTATTTTTTGAGTACTGATAATGGTTTGTTTTGATTATTATATTGATAGGGCAATAATAATTGGATACCTTAGTGTGGACTATGAGTGTATGTTTATTATGTATAGTGGTGATTGAGATATGATTTTTTGATTTACATGTAAAAGATAGGGAGGTTATGATGGTTTAGTGTTATTAGATAGATCACAGAGTTATGAGGATGAGTTTATATATATCTATATGAAGTATTGTCTATAGGTTGAAATTTTGGGAAAGTGCCTCAAGCAGCTATTATGCTATCAAATTTTTAGCATGAGAGTTACAAATCTTATAGCTTATTGATATGCATTTAGGTGACTCAAGGATAAGGTTTTAAGTTTTATTAACTAGTTAAGTTATAAGATGAAGTCTTGGGTTATGTGATACTTCTTACTTGGGTTATCGGACTGGGTAAGAGGTGTTACATTTGGTGGTATCAGAGCTCCAATTTAGGCATTTCTAGGCATGTGAAGAGCATATAAGGATGTTAAAGTAATGATTGAGTGTACAATAGTTGTGGAATTATTTTAGAAGAATGTAAAAGATTGATACTCTAAGTGTATTTATCAAATTCCCTGAGTTCAAGGGTTAGTCTCATTGGCATCATACATAAGGATTGGGTTATGCATTGTATCATTTGTACATCTTCATGGAAATCATGCATGATCATGTTATATTATTATTATTTACATCATCACACATGCATAATCATAGCTCAGTCATTTATGTATACATTTTTACCCAGATGGAAAAAGGGAGTTCGATAGATATACTTATGAGAGTATTCAATATGAGACAAGATTGGGATATATAGAATGAAAGTTTAGTTAGTTAAGGATATACTGGATAAAGAGAAGGATTAAGTCCTAGAACACAGATGGAACCGATTATATAGTGATATTAAAAATGAAGATCTATTGTAATGGTTATGAATGGAAGATTGATTGATAAAGATCTATAATTAGAGTGACGCAGTGGAAGCATAAGGGTTTGGTCATGAGTATATTGCCTGGACTAACAATAGGCTTAGTATTGTAAAAAAGGCTAAGAAAGATCTTAAGAGGGGAAGATATAAGCTAGTAAAAGTATGAAAGAAGGTTATAAGTTAACATAAAACATAAGAGAACCTTAAGAATTTTGAGGATGAAATTCTTTTAAAAGGGGAAGAAATGTAACACCCTAGATTTTTTGAGTTTGTGTACAATGGTATCAGAATTCAGGAAATATTGATTAGGTCAAAAAGAGAGACAATAACTTTTTTTTATATAATATAAAGAATAATGATTTAAAAGATTTTTAGCTATATCATTTTGGCTACATTTTCAGATGGCAGCCATATATTTTACACATTAAGAAGTAAAAGAAAGAAAAAAAAAAGAGAGAAGAATTTAGCAAATGATGAATAGTAAAACATAAAGAAGAAAGAAATAAGGGATCAAGAAAGGAGAAAAGAAGAAAGGGCCACCAAGATGAGAGGTGATGTGTGGCGACAACAGCAGTGGTGTACGATATCTATGGTCTAGGATAAAAGTGACAGTAGTGGAATTTCTATACAAAAAAAGAAATTGAAGAAGAGAAGAAGGAAAGAGAGAGAGAGAGAAGGAGTTACGGTGCTGGCCTAAAAAATAAAGCAGCGATGGTGGGAGCTACTGCTACAATCAGAGAGAGAGAAAAAAATAATAAATAAAAGGAAAAGGAGCAACTGATACAAACAGAATGACAAAGAAAGGGGATTTTAGGATTTTAAAGGTTAAGCATCGAATCCAAAAAGGT
>CANXYI011912783.1:0-10545 GCA_948208565.1 Hura crepitans | reverse complement strand
CTTATTGACTCTGAGTTAGTTTTTACTATCTTTCCTTTATCTTTGATTTTTTTTGGCATCTTCAGTTCCTAATTTCCTAACTTGAGAATTTCTTCAAAATAGGAACTAAATATGCCTAGAAAAATCAAAGATAAAGGAAAGACAGTAAACACACCACCTAAAACCATTATTAATGCCCCACCTATCTCCTCCTATAAACCCATCCAATCCTAGATTGATATAGTCACCCAAGAAGAAAAAGATGGAAAACAACGTAAAAATCTAGTAAAAAATTAGCTTGAAACTCTAAAAAACCATAAAAAACTGGTGGAGGCCATCACTCTCCACAACAAAATAAAATAGATTAAAGAAAACATGACAACTAGAGAGCAGCCTAAATGTGTTGCTAAAGGCAGCTCAAGTAAAACTTTGACAAAGTCACCACAATGCCATAATAAAAACCTAGTCCAATCCCTATCAGATATAGGCTTAGGTATGATTTCTTAAACTACTTTAAAAACTCCAGAGAAAGGAGATTCTCCTTCTAAAACCCTTTCTCAAAATCCTTCTTTTAAAATTATCATTTCTCAAAACAATGGCCAAATTATTTTAAGCCAAATTAAATTTGCAAAATATGAGTTTATTGAAAAATCCAAATTTCAAAACATTTGGACTATTAAAGAAGGGTTTTATCACCCAAACCCCTTAATGGTAATTTCAAAAATTTTTCCTCAAATCTAGTTTTTTAAACTATGGGATTTAACAAAGCCTTAGCCTTTCTATAAAGCAATTTTGGAAATTACAAGATCTGTATCATTTAAAGATTTTTATCTTCCTAAAAACCCCACAATACCCTTCTATTCAACTTGTAAAATCTTAAAAATACTATCCCCTTCTGAATGGGGTCAAGATCTTCACAAACTTAAAGCTTTCCCACTAAATTTTAAAACCTCCATAAATCATTGTAGGTCTTTTACCTATTGGCATTACTAGTAAGCCTGGTTTAACACATATTTCTTTTAAAACCCTAAAAAATCCATTCTTAGCTCATTTACTTCAAAACCAAGAATAATTTCAATAAAATTCCTTTTCAGTTCATCCAATGATGGGCTTATTTTGGGTCTATACCTAAAATTCTTGAACCCAAAATCCAAAAAAGTTATAGCCTATTTATAAACATGTATAAACCCTCAAACAGAGGGAAAAGGTTCCCTTCTCTCCTAATTTTTTCCTCAAATTTTTTCCTCCATTAGGTTTACCGATGGTATTTTGATATCACCCAGAAGGAGAATGAAATCATTTTAGTCTAAAAATTTAAAATAAAATGGTTGAATAAGTTTAACATTCCAAAAAATATCAACAAACTTGTAGTCAGCAAATGGCTCCAATCAAAAGGTCTATTAAGCTTGGACCTTGCCTAAAATTAGTTCATAGCCTAGAAGTTAATAGCCTCAGCCTAACTTGCTATAGCAAAAACTGAAGAAGAATACTTTGCAATTATGCAATAGTTATTGCAAAGTCGAGCTTCATCAAGTAAAACCCCTTTAGAAGACCAATCAGAACCCTTTATTGACTTGAATGAAGAAGAAAATGATTGAAACTGCATGGGGGATAAAAATAAAGATAATTGTTTCGACATCTTCCCTCCAATTGTATCTTGTCCTTAAAATTAGGCTTAAACCCAACTTGTTTGTAATATGCTTGTAAAATGGGCTCAGCCCAATCTAAAAAAAAAGTATTTTTTCTGCCAACAAAAATAGTAGCCAACAAGTTATTATTCCTCAATAGTAAAAGACAGGCTTCCTTAAAGATCTTTAAAGAAGACAAAAATGTTATAAGAGTATTTTTTTTTCTACTGACAAAAATAGTAGCCAACAAGCTACTGAGCTTAACAATAAAAGATAGGCTTCCTCAAACCTCTTCAAAGAAGATAAAAACATCATTAGCAAAGGCAAGAAAAGCATCTATCAAGATTCCTTACTATTTGTAAAATTACAATAGTTGCCATCCTTCCTTATTATAAAAGTGGGATAGCCCTTAGTTGTAAAGCATCCCTTTTTCTTTGGTTTAGAAGTCTTTAGAAGCTCATGTGCTGAGCAACCTTGCAATAGTTTATAGCCAAAGAACATATCTCTAAGATATCTCCTTCTGTATATTTTCTTAAGCTTTTAGAATAAAAATGTATTTTAACTTTTAAAATTAAAATTTGTTTAAAAGTAAGTGTTTTATTATTTGCATTTAAATTTTTGCTTTTAAAATTCTCCATTTAAATTTCTCCGTTTAAATTTTATAAGTATGCTCTGTATTTGCAGCGTAGACTGACCTGGTACATAAAAAATATTATTATATTTTCTTATATTATTTCTTATATATTTTGTGCATTTCATTGCTATTATTATTTGCTATTCTTGTTATACCCTTAGATCTTGCATGCATCTTGGTATCAGAGCCTGAAGGGGTTATTGTTTTATATTTATACATTACATGTTTTGAAAAATTAATTTTGATAAAATAAAATAATTTCTTATCAAGTGAGTATTTTCCTTAGGGTTGTTAGTCCCATTTGAAGTTGTGTAAGTTGAGAGGTGTTAAGGGCAGTGAAAGTTTTCCTCTAGTTGTAGCTTGATACTATTTTATTTGTTTTTAAAAAATCAATTTTTAAACATGAATCGTATACTTTATAGAACAACTTCTCGTTCATCCTCTTTGCTAATTCTTTCGCAGAATCTAAATATGTTATTAATAGTGAAGAAGTAACTATAAAAGATTTTAATAAATTTATAGATAATTGGGAGATTCCTAACATTCATAAATTAAGAATTTATGAAATAAGTAAATTTAACATTTTTAAAACTGATTTCACTATCAAAATGGAAGAAAGAGATACCTAGCTTTCAAAACCTCATGAAATAATACCTCTTCTTAACTTAAAATCCATTCTGGAACATGAAAGGAAATAATATAACTACATACACAATCGATTAATCTAAGTGGGTATAAAACCATTAACAAAAGAATGCTTAGATACTTCAATACTTTGTTGCCTGTGAGACACAAGGTTTGCAAATTTTCAAGATTCTTTGCTTTCTTCTATTGAATCAAGCTTATGTAGTGGTCCCATAAGTTTTGATTATTACCCAAAATTTTCTATTTCTCTTCATGATAAAAATATTTTAAAATCTCTTATTTTACAAGTTAAAACTCCCAATTATAAAATGTTGGAAGGATTTATTCTAGTAGCTTTGATATATAAAATCCATTATAAAATAATGATCTCTACTTTTTCTCTAACAAAACACAAACTAACCAGTAAAAAAGGAGAAACCTTGCTTTTACGAACGGGATCTAACTAGGTCTAAAATGGTAACACCTAAATCTATAAAATGGGAAGATATAAATCTACCTGAAGAACGGATCTTAGAGGGAGCAGTAAAACTACAAACACTAGAAAACTCAAAACCTAACACTAAGCTAAGAGAAATTACACAGTTCAAAGATGAAAAAGTAAAACTAAGTTCTAACAGAATAACAAGTAGGCATTTTTTTAATCAATCTTCTTTGGTAAGTACTGTTGACATAAGAAGAGTCTCACAAATTCCTTCTATTATACACCTCCCATATGTAAATACAGAAACTAAAGTATATCTCCAACAGCCTAGGTTTTTAACTTCTCACCTACCTTTTTCATCCTCTTTTCAAATGTGGATTATTTAATAAATATTCCATAACCGATTTATATAAGACCTCAGTTTGAACAGTAGTCTGCTAAAGCCTAAAACTCTCCTCCAACTTCTCTAACCTTTTCTACAGTAATAGAAAGTGTTAATAATGAATTAAATGTTACAGAAAAGGAGTTTGAAGTTAATAAAAAATTTCTTCTTGATGGTTTCTATTCTTCTAAAAATATATAAAAAAAGAAACCGGTTCTTTAAAAATTTTCCAAAAGAAAGAACATAGATTAAATAAAAATTTTATAAATTTGTTTTTGAATTTAAGGCCCACATTCTTTTCTGACTGGTTTGAAATCTATTCTTTTAAGAATCAAATCTCTAACCCTTTTAAAGAGAAGGAGAAATCAATCAATCCAATAACTATTAGGAATAAAACTATTGAATGGGAAATGTTAAATAGTAATAGTAAAATCTAGTTTAATCACCCACCTTCTAGATAATTAAAATTTAAACACTTATAATAGATTGTAAAAACATTACCTTATAAAATGATCATAGAAAGAGCTAATGACATTTTAAAAATATTTTCCAACAAAATAACTTTACAAATATCCATCTTAGTACAATTGCTAAGCAATTAATAAGGATAAAATAGAATAATAAAATCTCTGTTGATTCCACTGTTGATACAATGAGAAGTAAAAAACTTAAAAATCCAGTTTTTAAACCATTTTAGATTTTCAATAAAAGTTTAAAAGCCTTTAAGACAATATATCCAATTTCATTTATAGCTTAAAGACTAGTTGATTAAAATAGGAGAAACCTCTTCCTTAAATGCCCAAGATGTTATCCTTGACACTCTACCTTACCACAAACAGGCAAGTATTAGTGTCTTAAATAAAAAATTCGATAGTGAACCTTCAAACTTAGATCTAGAGGTAAATAGATTATTTTGACATAACTTATAACCTTTTCAAATAACTGTAGCTTTAGATATAGGTTTAGATAATAGACCACATATCTTGAGTTAGACTAGGTTTAATGCCATAACTATTTATGAATGGAATATTGATGGTACGTCTAAATATAACATTAATGGTTTTCTTCAACAGATGACCATGGCAACTAATACCTATAAAGCCTAATCCAATAACCCTAATAGAGCTATTGTAGAAATCCTAATAGCAGGATTTTTTGGTCAATTAAAAGGATAATAGGATTATTATCTTACCACCTAAGATAAAATGAATATTTTGGATGTTATCCAAACTATAGAAGATGGCACTCTTATCCTTAATAAGTTAGAAAACCCAATACTAGATGCAGTAGTCACCCTTATCCTAACCATTTTCTTACACTTCATAGGTGATCCATCTCGATAAAAATGTTGAACTTCTTTCAAATCTCAGATGTAAAATAACTCAGTGACTTTTAATACTATAAAAATACCTTTTTAACTAGGGTAATGTTGAGAGAAGACTCTAACCAACTTTGGTGCAAAGAAAAATTTATTATTGGTCTTTTAACTCTTCTTAGTGAAAAGGTGAGAACTAGAATAAAAGAAACTTACGACAACCCCATTCCTTGTGATCAACTAACCTATGGTCTTTTAATAGGTTTTGTTTAAAAGGAAGGGCTAAAAATTTTCCAGGATTTAAAACTCTAAAAACACCTTAAATGGGAAATGAAAACAACTAAAAAGGAACTTGGTTCATTTTATAAACAATTTGAATTTTCTCCTAACATAGTTAAAGAATGTGGAGGATCTTATAAAAAGACTTTCTTAAAAAAACCTAAATATAAAAGTTACTCAAAACCAAGCAAAGAAGATTATTGTAAATCCTTTAAAAAATTTTCTAAAAGAAAATATACTAAATCTCCAAACCAATAACTTTTTGATAAAGAAAAATAATTTTTCTAATATGACTTGTTTTAGATGTGGAAAAAGGGGTTATATTTCTAAATATTATAGGATAAGTAAAAAATTAAATGAAATTTCTCTAGAAGAAACTATTTTAAATAAAATCCAAGCTCTTTTGTTATAAAAAAATGAGTTGAAAACAAATTCACCTACTGGTAATAGCAAAGCATTACAAGTAGATAAAATTGTTATAACTTCTTCTTTTGTTTCTAAAGAAAGTCCGATGTTTATAAATGTTTTAACAAAAGGCCAGGAGTTTATTATTGATATTCTAAAACATGTTAAAAACTCACAAATACAAAAAGACTATCTTGAAAATCTTTTTAAAATCCTTTGAAGAAAAACCAACAGAAAAACCCTCATCTTCTTTAATTGCACCTAAAACTTATTATTTAACCCAAATTCTAGCTAAATCTAAGCAAAAGATTGGTCAGCTTGTTTCTTTTATTCAAACTCTTCAAGAGGAAATTAAAACAATAAAACAAGAGGTAAACCTTTTTAAAAAAAATAGGAAAAAGACTAAAAAATTCTCTAAACCATTCTTTCACAGCTTGTTATGAATGATAACTCAAAAATCGAAGAAACAAAAGATAATAATCAAGAAGTTTCAAAAATTGAGAACATCCAAAAAATTCCAACTAATTTTCTCTTTGTTCTTTAAGAAATTACATCAAGAAAATATTTGATTAAAATTACTTTGGAATTCTTAGAAGACTTGAAAATGGATTCTGTAGCTCTCTTTGATGCCAGAGCTGATCTAAATTACCTAAGAAAAGATATTGTCCTAAGGTGATTTAGAGAGTCTTAATAATATAGCCTAGTTTTTGCTAATAAATATAGCATGGATATTAGGTATAAGATAAAAGCCTCTATAACAACTAAAGATTATTCCTTTAGAATGCCATTTGTCTTAGTAAAATAATTAAATCATAGTATTATTTTAGGAACATCGTTTCTCAACCTTATAACCCTATATACTATAAACAATGAAAGCATTTCTTTTAGAATAAAAAGTGAAAGCATAACGTTTCCTTTTCTTGAAAAACCTAAAACAAGAAATTTAAATCTTATAAAAGCATGCTCGATTTATGAAAACCAAATTAATTGTTTAATATCTGCCAAAGAAAAACATTTATCTTTTCTAAAACAAGATGTTTCTTTTGCAAAAATTAAAGAACCATTAAATAATGATTGATAAAACAAAAAATCTCTAACCTCCAAAACCAATTTGAAAATGAGATTTGTTCTGAACTTCCAAATGCTTTTTGGGAAAGAAACATTATATGGTAGATTTACCTTATGAAAATGATTTTTCTAAAAAAAAATCCCAATAAAAGTTAAGCCTATCCAAATGAATTTTGAGCTCAACAACATTGTCAAAAAGAAAGATTTGGAAAAAAAGTGTTTAATCTAAAATCTAGATCCCTTTGGAGTTACACTGCTTTTTATGTTAATAAAAGTTCTGAAATTGAAAGAGGAATACCAAGATTAGTGATAAATTATAAACCTTTAAATAAAGCTTTAAAATGGATTAGGTACCCTATTCCTAATAAAAAAAAGACCTTTTGCAAAAATTGCATTCTACCTTAATCTTTTCTAAATTAGACATGAAATTAGAGTTTTGACAAATTCAAATAGCACCCTAGGACTGTTATAAAACTACTTTTACTATCCCCTTTGAGCAATACGAGTGGACTGTAATGCCTTTTGGATTAAAGAATGCACCTTTTAAATTTCAAAGAATAATGAATGACATTTTCAATGATTATTCAAAATTCTGTATTGTATACATTGATGATGTTCTTATGTTTTCAAACTCAATCCAACAACATTTTAAAAATCTCAAAACATTTTTCTATGTTATCAAGAAAAATGGTTTAGTAGTCTCAAAATCTAAAATATCACTTTTCGAAACTAAAATTAGGTTTTTGGAGCACTATATAACTAAGTGGACTGTCACATCGATCGAAAGATCATTAGTATTTATAGATAAATTCCCTAATAAAATCCTTGATAAAACTCAATTATAAAGGTTTTTGGGATGTCTAAATTATGTCTTAGATTTTCTTCCTAACATAAATTGTCTAGCAAAACCTTTGCATGATAGGTTAAAGAAAAATCCTATTGTATGGACCAATGAACACACTAGGCTAGTCTAGCATATTAAAACCTAAGTTAAAAATATTTCATTCTTATACTTAGTAGACCCAGCATGTCCTAAGATTATTAAAACTGATGTATCAGACTTAAGCTATGGAGGGATATTAAAACAAGTAAAAAATGGGAAAGAACAAATTGTGTGTTTTACTTCTGCCCATTGGAATGAATGCCAGAAAAATTATTCTACAATTAAAAAAAGAAATTTTGTCTATTGTTTTGTGCATTTCAAAATTTCAAAGTGATCTTTTAAATCAAAAATTCTTTCTTCGCATTGATTGTAAATCTGCAAAAGAAGTTTTACAAAAAGATATTCAAAACATTACATCAAAATATATTTTACATGATGGCAAGCAATTTTAAGCATATTTAGTTTTGAAATCAAATACATAAAATGAGAATTAAATTTAGTTCCTAATTTCCTAACCCGAGAATTTCTTCAAAATAGGAATTGAAGATGCCTAAAAAAATGAAGGATAAAGGAAAAATAGTAAAAATTGACTCTGAGACAGTAAACTTACCACTTAAAACCATTGTTAATGCCCAGCTTATCTCCTTTTATAAGCCCATCCAATCCTAGATTGATATAGTCACCCAGGGAGAAAAAGATAGAGAGCAACATAAAAATCTAACAAAAAATTGGCTAGAAAAGCATCCAAAACTAGTGGAGGCCATCACTCTCCATAGTAGAATAAAACAGATTAAAGAAAACATGCCAACTAGAAACCAGCCTAAAAGTGTTGCTGAAGACAGCTCAAGTAAAACTCCGACAAAGTCACCACAAGGCCATAATAAAAACCTAGTTCAATCCTTATTGGACATAGGCTCAAGTATGATTTCTAAAACTACTTTAAAAACTCCGGAGAAAGGAGATTCTCTTTCTAAAACCCTTTCTCAAAATCCTTCTTCTAAAATTATTATTTTTCAAAACAATTGCCAAATTATTTTAAGGTAAAGAAAATTTACAAAATTTGAGTTTATTGAAAAACCCAAATTTTAGAACATTAGGAATATTTGAGTTTATCAGCCGAACTCCTCAATGGTAATTTCAAAAATTTTCCTTCAAAATTGGTTTTTTAAACCATGGGATTTAATAAAACCTCAGCCTTTCTATAAAGGAATTTTGGAAATTATCGGATCTGTGTCATTTAAAGATTTTCATCTTTCTGAAAACCCCACAATACCCTCCTACTCAACCTATAAAATCTTAAAAATACTATCCCCATCTAATTGGGGTCAAGATCTTCACAAACCTAAAGCCTTCCCATTAAATTTTAAAACCACCATAAATCATTATAGGTCTTTTACCTACTAGGATTACCATCATGCCTAGTTTAACACCTTTTTCTTTCAATGCCTTAAAAACACCTATTCTTGGCTCATTTACTTTGAAATCAAGAATAATTTCAATAAAATTCCTTTCTAGTTCATCCAATAGTGGACCTATTTTGGGTTTATACCCGATATTCTTGAACCCAAAATCTAGGAAAGTTATAGCCTATTTAAAACCATGTATAAACCCTCAGATAGAGAGAAAAGGTTCCTTTCTCTCTTTATTTTTTCCTTGAACTTTTTCCTTCCTTGGGTTTGCTAGTGGTATTTTGATATCACCTAGAAGGAGAATGAAATCATTTTAATATGAAAATTCAAAGTAAAATGGTGGAATAAGTTCAACATTCTAGCAAAATGTCAAAAAACCTATAGTCAGCAAATGGCTCTAATCAAAAGGTCAATTACACCTAGACTCTACCCAAAATCAGTTCATGGCCCAAAAGTCAATAGCCTTAGCCCAAATTGTTGTAGCAAAAACTGAAGAAGAATACTTTGCAATTATGTAATATTTATTGCAAAGTCGAGCTTCGTCAAGTAAAACCCTTTAGAAGACTAATCAAAATCCTTCATCGACTTGAACAAAGAAGAAAACTATTGAAACTACATAGGGGTGAAAATGAAGATGACTATTTCAGTATCTTCCTTTCAATTGTATCTTTTCCTTAAAATTAGGCTTAAACCTAACTTGTTTGTAACATGCTTATAAAATGGGTTCAACCTTATCGAAAAAAAGTATTTTTTCTATTGTCAAAAATAGTAGCCAACAATTTACTGCTTCTCAATAGTAAAAGACATGTTTCCTCAAACCTCTTCTAAGAAGATAAAAACATTATCAATAAAGGTTAAAAAAAGCATCTATCAAGATTCCCTACTATCTGTAAAATTACAATAGTTGCCATCCTTCCTTATTATAAAATGGGGATAGCCCTTAGTTGTAAAGCATTCCTTTTTCTTTGGTTTATAAGTCTTTAGAAGCTTATGTGCTGTGCAACCTTGCAATAGCTTATAGCCAAAGAACATATCTCTTAGATATCTCCTTCTGTATATTTTCCTAAGATTTTGGAATAAAAATATATTTGAACTTTTAAAATTAAAATTTGTTTAAAAGTAAGTATTTTATTTTCTATATTTAAATTTTTTCTTTTAAATTTCTACATTTAAATTTTATAAGTATACTTTGTACCTGCAGCTTAAACTGACCTGGTATATCAGAAATATTATTATATTTTCTTATATTGTTTCTTATATATTTTATATGTTTCATTACTGTGTGTGTATATATATATATATATATATATATATATATATATATATATATATATATATGTATATGTATATGTATATTGATTCCACCTTAATCTTTTTAAATAATTTCATTTATCTTTTATTAATTAAAAATTTCATTCAATTTACAAACTAATTACTTATCATTTTTTTTCTTAAATCTTTCAAAATTCACTAGCTCTCTTATCATATATATATATA
>CANXYI011912719.1:0-14692 GCA_948208565.1 Hura crepitans | reverse complement strand
AACAAAGGTTGTTGCCATAGGAAAGGTGTGTTTGGGTACAAATATTGGGTGCAAGTTGTGGCTTAACAATGTGAGACATGTTCCTGAGATACACCTCAATCTAGTTTCTGCTAGCACACTTACTGATGATGATGGCTGTATAAGTTCATTTAGCTCCAAGACGTGCAAATTACTAAGGGCAGTCTTGTGTTGGTTAGAGAAAATAAACAAGATACTCTCTATTTTATGCAAGTCGGGATATGTAAAGGAGAGGTGAATGCAATTGATAATTCTTCTTTAGAACTATGGCATAAAAGGCTTAGTCACTTAAGTGAGAAAGGACTCGGTGTTCTCTCTAGGAAGAAATTCCTTCTTTTGATAGGTATGCATATAAAACCATACACTGATTATTTAGTTGGTAAACAACATAAAGTTTTATTTCAGAGATTATCTTCTTTCAGAAGATTTAATGTTTTTGATTTAGTTCACACTGATGTTTGTTTTATGAGTGATAAAACTCTTGGTGGTGCTTTGTATTTTGTAACTTTTATTAATGATCACTCTAGAAAGTTTCATTTCAGAGATTATCTTCTTTTAGAAGATCTAATGTTCTTGATTTAATTCATACTTATGTTTGTTTTATGAGTGATAGAACTTTTAGTAGTGCTTTGTATTTTGTAACTTTTATTGATGATCACTCTAAAAAAGTGTGGGCTTGTGCTTTGAAATCCAAAGATTAGGTGCTCAATATGTTTAAGCATTTTCATGCTTATGTTGAGAGAGAAAAGGGAAGACAATTGAAGTGTATTCGTATAGATAATAGAGGTGCCCACTTGAAAATTACTACAAGGAGTATGGCATTCACTTGGAGAAGATAATTCCTAAAACACTTTAACAGAATGGAGTTGCTGAGCGAATGAATAGAACCATTGTAGAGAGGATTCGGTGTATGCTTTCTCAAGCTAAACTTTCTAAGTCTTTTTTTGGGTGAGGCAATGAGAACTATAGTTGACTTAATCAACCTTTCTCTATCAGTTCTTTTTGATGAAGATATTCTAGAAAGAGTATGGAAAGGGAAAGATGTCTCCTATGATCATTTGAGGGTGTTTGGATACAGGGCATTTGTTGACGTTCCAAAAGACAAGAGGTCCAAACATGATGCTAAGGCTAAAGTGTATATCTTCTTAGGTTATGCACATAAAGAGTTTAGGTATAGATTGTGAGATCCTGTTGATAAAAAGATTGTCAGAAGTAAGGATATAGTGTTATTTGAAGATCAAATAATTGAAGATCTTGAGAAGCCTAAACCTACTAAAGAAAGGATTCTAGATTCCACTTCAGAGTCTTCAAGTTTTGAGTCAAGTGATGTATAAGAATAAGATGCTATTAATTATAATGAGCACATTCCTAATGATGCTGATGAAAATAATGAAGCTGTTGATAAGCATAATGAGCAGCTCCCTTTTGAACTACCAATAGAAGTTCAGTTAAGGAGATCTACTAGAACTAGAGTGCCTTTCCAAAGATACTCTTTTAATGAGTATGTGATGCTCACTGACGGGGGAGAACTTAAAAGTTATAAAGAGGCTATAGCAGGTGACAAGAAAAATGAGTGGTTGAATGCTATACAAGATGAGATAAAGTCCTTGCATGAGAACTATACTTATGAATTGGTGAAGCTGCCTAAAGAAAATAGAGCATTGAAGAACAAATGGCTTTTTGGGTTGAAGATTGAGAACAATAATTCATAGTTAAGATATAAGGCAAGGTTGGTTGTGAAAGGCTTTAGGCAGAAGAAAAGGAATTAACTTTGAAGAGATTTTCTCACTTGTAGTTAAGACGTCTTCTTTTAGAGTTATTTTGGGTTTAATAGCTAGTTTAAACTTAGAGGTTGAACAACTTGATGTAAAGACTACTTTCTTCTATGGTGATTTAGAGGAGGAAATATACATGGAACAACTAGATAGGTTTAAGGTTAAAGGCAATGAAAACCCTATGTGTAGGTTAAAAAAGAGTTTGTATGGTCTAAAGCAGGCACCTAGGCAATGGTATAAGAAGTTTAAGTCTTTTATGATAGAAAATAGGTATGAAAAGACAACAATAGATTATTGTGTGTTTGTGAAGAAATTTCCTAATGGTGACTTTATCATCTTTTTACTTTATGTTGATGATATGTTAATTATTGGTGATGATGTTAGCAAGATTAGTTCCTTGAAGAAAGAGCTTAACAAGTCTTTTGCAATGAGGATTTAGGGTTAGATAAGCATATTCTTGGTATAAAGATTAATCAGGATAAAAGAGAAGAAAATTATGGTTATCTCAAGAGAAATATGTTGAGAAGGTTCTTGAAATGTTTAACATGAGCAAGACCAAGCCAATTTACTCTCTACTTGCAAGTCACTTCAATTTAAGCTCAAAACATTGTCCTTCAAGTGAGAATGATAAGGAAGGGATGAAGAAAGTGCTTTATGCTTCTGCAGTTGGTAGCTTAATGTATGTTAGGGTATGCACAAGACTTTATATTGCTCATATTGTTGGAGTTGTTAGTAGATTCCTTTCTAATCTGGGTAAGGAACATTAGCTAACAGTCAAATAGAAATTGAGGTATCTTAGTGGCACCTTCAGAGTTTGTTTATGCTTTGGTGATGGGAAACCTGTGTTGGATGGGTATACAGATGTAGATATAGTTAGTGATATCAACTCTAGAAAGTCCACTTTTAGATATTTAATTACTTTTATAGAGGAAACAATGTCTTGGTTATCAAAGTTATAGAAATGCATTGCTTATCCACTATTGAAGTGGAATATGTTGCAATTATTGAAGTAAGCAAAGAGCTCCTATGGATAAAGAAGTTTCTATCAAAGCTGAGCTTTGAGTAAGAGAAATATGTGTTGCATTGTAACAATTAGAGTGTTATTCATCTCAGTAAGAACTCAACTTTCCACTCACGATTAAAGCATATTAATGTGAGGTATAACTAGATTCGAGATGTATTAGAGAACAAGTAATTTCAACTTTATAAGATTCATATAAGTGATAATGGCTCTGACATAATGACCAAAGCTCTACCTATGGAGAAGCTTGTTATTTGTAAGGAGGTTACAGGTTTGGTAGTCCTACCCACTTAAGTATGAGGAGGAGATTTATGATGTGGCATCCCACTTAAGTGAGTGGCACTTACAGGTAGTTAAAACAAAAAATAGTTTTTTTTCCAAAGCAAAGGTGACGGAAAGAAAGAAAAAAAAAGAAGAATAAGAATTGGGTTTTTGGGCAAAGGGTGAAAGGTTTATCTACTAAGATCGAATGGCCATTTCTTCTTTGATTTTAATAATTTTCGAATATGTTGTCCTACTCACCGAGCTCTACATTTTGAATAGTGTGGATCGCTGAAAGGCTATTATTTTTGGGGTATTTCTTAAACACCCAATTTGGTTAGATGTCTTTATTTTCTTTGTATTTATGCTATTTACCACTTATGTTAATGTTTATTATGTTTGTTGAGTTGAAATTCTATTGTATAGTTCTTGGTGTTGCCTCTAGCGTTGCTAGAGATGAACTTTTATACCTATTAATTTTGTTAGTGAAAGATTTAACTAAATTAGGTCCCGTGGTTTTTCTCTTCACATCAGAAAGTTTTCCATGTTAAAATTTTTGGTGTTTTATGGTTATAATTGAGCATCTTATTGTTTGCCCACTTTAATTTTTGCACTAAAGAGAAAAAGGATATCGTGACTTGTGAACCTATGTTATTTGTTTGAGTAAGGCTATCCTCACTTTTTCCCAACAATATGCTTCTTGTTTATTGCAAAATGTTGCAATGTTATATATTAATGATGCTCCAAAATTTTCTTATTTCCATAAAGATAAGATTGGGGTAGATAGAAAAGCAACTTTTCACTTGTAATTCTCCAGCATGTCCTGAATTTTACGTACTTACTACTTGAATGCTGATTTTCTCATTTATGCTCATAGGTATGACAGAGACACAATTATTACCCATAGATTATACAAGGAAGTAAACAAGATTTAGCTAAAGACAAAAACAAAGGGTAAAGGGTCTAATGTCCACCAACCATCTCTCTTTAGTAGGAAACATTAGCAACCAATCTTAAGGAATTCCAAAAAGTTGTGGTAAATTAAATATTCTACATTACTTCACAACCTTGAATCTTAAGTGACAATTGTTTCCTATTGGAGGTGGTAGGATGAACTTATATCCAACGAGGTTCTGAGAGAAATTGCTGTTGGAAAAATTATTAAAAATGATTTTGTCTCTTGTATTGAGAAATTTCAGAAGGTATGCTTACATACTTTCGCTCTTCCCTCTCTTTCTCTCTGTTTATCTATAGCTTGATATTTTTTAATCAATGCCTTATTGTTCATTACATTTGAATCTAGTAGACAAAAGATAGGACATTCAAACAAAGACATAAGCAAGAAAGGCTTTTGAATGATCTTAAATCTTATAAAATTGGGATTACTTGTTCTTATCACAATTGTAGTCCTATTAGTTATACATTTGGTATGATGTGTACTTATCTACATTGCTTCTATTTTAGGATTACCTAATATGCTCAAGTAATTCAATCATGAGTTGGATCTCATTGGTTTTATGTATCCAATATGCAGATGAATATGAATGTGCCATTAATGAAGCTATTGAAATATCCAAGTAATGATTGCTTAGATTATATATCATCTAAATCAAATTGAATTTGCTATCAAATTGACTTAAGAACTGCATCTACTATATTTCAATTTTTTTCCCAAAAAAAAAAAAGAAAATCTAATTTTGTTATGAACTCTAAGATATTTGTTAATTAAGTAAGGAGCATTCTCTCCACCTTTATGTAGTTCCCACCTTTCCTTCTTATATTGGGTGTTAGACTCTAGAAATAGTTGAAAAAAAGTATTCCACTGATAATGATATCATTTGTTCGCCACATTTACATGTTTAGTGTGATTTCAGCCAATCAATTACTAATATGCAGGATGTAATTTAGTAGGTTTGAAATTTGAGGTAGAGATGGTCAGACTACTATAATTTCTTTTAGACTTGGTGTTCGCATCCCTTCCTCTTCGAGGCCGGTCAAATCGAAACAACAAAGAACTCGACCTAAATCTCACTCCTCAAGTGCTGAAAAATGAGAAGGAAATTAAAGGAATCCCAAGTTGTTCCTATTCAATTGGCCTAGAAAAAATGAGTTGGGTACCACAAGGTAGGAGTTGCCACCTAACCAGGGTTGGAAAATACCTTGTAGGTCCAAAACTAGAGCGATTCAGAACCTTACTCTTATTTATACCTCAAGTTAATACGGAATTTTATATTAAATTTATAATTTTATCATTTTCTTAAGCAGGTTTTAGCATTAAAATAAATCACACAATCACGTAAAAGAGTAATAAAACATATTTATAGAAATAAATAAAGTGCTTGAAATAAAAAATAACATACATGAAATCGGATAATTGATCATTTTGAGAACTTTAGTTCTTGCACGCCAAATTTAAAAAAAATAGATTTTATTATTCGTGCCTTTTATTAAAGAAAAATCAAAACTCATTTTATTAGAAAAACACCAATTAATTAGGTATAAAATGATTTGATTATTTTTTACAATGTGTAAAATTCATTTTTTACCTATTACAATATTTATAGAATAAACAAGGAAACAATCAGAATGAAAATTAAATTACATGACAATTACCTAAAATACATTCTAACCAATAAGGAAATAAAAAAATTACATGAAAATTACCTAAAATACATTCTAACTTAACAAAAATAAAATTATATTGAAATTGCTTAAAATACAATCTAATCGAATAAAAATAGAATGGAAATAAATAAAATAAAAGAAGAGAACAAAGAAAAAAATAAAGGTTAGACAGAATAAAAAAATAAAATAATAAAGGGAGAAAAATAACAAAAGGGTTAACTTCACTAGATGTTAGATATGAAAAAACATATTAAATAAAATTCCAATAGATCTCATGTAACTTGCATTATAGCAACAACATAATGTTAATATGAAACGAATGACGAAATCGATAGAAAGAATAAATAAAAAAAAGTTATGAAATAAAGAAATAATGAAGAAAATAAGAAATAAAAACAAATGAATAAATAACATGTGAAAATAGACTAAATAAAAAAATGAATCAAAAAATAAAACAGAACAACATATTAATAACAAATAAACAGAATAAGGGTATTATATCTAATTGGTAGACGAGTACCAAAATAAAATAATGTTACATCATTTAATTAGTAAATGGGCAACAAATAAGATATAACAAAAGGGCACCACGACTAACTGGCAGACAAATGTAAAAAGAAAAAAAAAGAAGAAGAATATTTGGTTGACCCACCATGTATAATTGCCTTCAGAAATTTAACTCGAGAGAAAATAGGCAGAAAGCTTTTAAAACAAACTCTAAAAAATCCGAAAAAGTCTTTAGAATATGTTTTTCATGTCTTTTTGGTGTGTACTTACTGAGAAAATTTGACCCCTTAGACTGATATGGAGTTTGACTTTTATAAATAAAAATTGAGGTTGAAAATGTCTATTTTAGCCTGAAGGAAATGAGCATTTTCTTGGCCAAAATAGGCATTTCCAGCCCGTTTCCATATGTAAAACAGTCATTTTATGGAAACGGCCATTTTCACCTTTAAAATGGATGTTTTTCACGGCTTGTTTAGGAATTTTTTGAGAGTCAAATATGCGAAATGACACCGTATTGAGAGCCAAAAATGGTCATTTCAACAAAGTGAAAATGACTACTTTGGCTTGAGCAAAATGACCATTTTAGCCGGCAAAATGATGCCGTTTTGTCCCAAAACAGCAAAAGTTGAAAATTTTATTTTTAATTGATTTTTTTCGAAAATTTTACTCGATACCATGAGGGGCTTTGCCCCATACACCATTCTTAGCGTTAGTGCTGGGGCTTGAGCCCTCAGCCCATAATGAGCTTGTCGAGCCGTGTAAAAGTCCACAGTAAAAAATTAACTATTTTTCTTGAGTCTTGGTAATAACATTCTTATTTATCAGAATTTGTCTTTTTTCATTATTAGGCAATCTGAACAGGGGAGCCCTAGAACCCAGGGTCTACAGTTACCCCCAACTTTGGGGAGGTGACTACAGAGTGTGTGAAGTGACCTAAAATTTAGAAAGATGTGTACCTTATGGGGTGACCCGATTATTGAATCAAGATTGACTTGTTTCAGATAATGCTTGAGACATTGCATCTGAAGTTGGTTTGGTTTAGGAAATGCTTAGGGATATTGCACCTGAAATTGATTTGGTTAAGGCAGTGCTTAGAGATATTGCACATAAAGATGAGTTTTTCCTTTAGATAGTGTTGAAGATATTGTATCTAAAGTTGGTTTGGTTCAGGCAGTGCTTGGAGACATTGCACGTGAAGTTAAGTTGGATTCAGGCAGTGCTTGGAGACATTGGACCTAAAGCTGATTTAGTTCAGGTAGTGCTTGGAGACATTGCACTTAAAGTTGAGTTTTTTCTTTAGATAGTGTTGGAGACATTACATCTAAAGTTGGTTTGGTTTGGGCAATGCTTAGAGATATTGCACCTGAAGTTGATTTGGTTTAGGCAGTGCTTAGAGACATTGCACCTGAAGTTGATAAATCCATTTAGATGAATGTTTTATTTTTCATTGACCATGTATTACTATCTTTACCCCCTGCAACTGAGCAAATGGTAGGTGAACTATTGTTAGTTCATCATTTGCGATGTTGCACATAAAATAGTGGTGTTGATTGTATGAAAAATGTTGCTTGTCCCCTGCGAAAAAAGAGATTAAATATGTTAATGATTGTACTATAATTATACCTTTAATACATGTTATATGTGAGGTTGCCTTTTATTTATGCCATTGATGTATTTTTATTTGTTAAAAATTGCATTTACATGTCTTTTATAGGTTATATGATTTAATTGTATGTCATGTTATCTGATCTCATTCAATAACAACTTTTTTTAAGGTAAAAGCAAGAAACAACACAAGATAAATAAAATCTATCAATTTCATAAATGAGGTAAATTTTGTCCAATGGTTTGTGTCCTACTCTAAGATTTACAAATGATATAAACAAAAAGAGATAAATTTAGGGAGGGGGAGAGGGTCACTGGGCCCATAGTTTTTATAGCTCTATCTTTATAGCCTCTATCCTACTGGTGAGCTCCCGACTTGTCTCCTCGATCCTTATGTCGAGATCTACATGTATGAACTTGAGTTGCTCCATGAGTCATATCTTCATACCCTATAGCAGGGTCTCAAATAAGGGTAGGGCTGGTGTTGAGGAAGATAGACCCATCTTATATATCTACTGCCTCTGTGCTGGTAGCTCTGTAGGTGAATCCTCACCTAACAACTCGGTGAGATCTGCAGTGAAATGGTCATCCTCTCATGCTTGCTTTCTTGCTTGCTCGTTAAGCTCAGCTGCTTTTAGTAACCTATAGCTTGTAGCCTATTAGTAATTGGGGATCGCTCTTCGCGATCCCAATGGTTATGTAGGTGTCGCCATCAACCTAAAGCTACTGCTGGAGTGTTGCACCTAGGTGCTACTCCTAAATGCCTAACCCTAATAAGACAACCGTGATGACTCTTCCTATTATAATCCCCTTATCGGGGGATCTACTGGCCCGGTGCAAGTGCTTAAGAATGGTTGGTGTTGGGTTGAATTGAACACTATGCTCCATAGCCCAAAGCCTATAAAGTTCAGTCTGGTTCACCTAATCGGCACTGCCGACATGTCCCAAGTAGCTAACTATAGAGACTCTGTGTAAGTAATGGTGGACCGAATCTTTGATAGATGATGCCTTGGTTCAACTAGCATTGTAGAGGGTGCTAGCTAGACCAAACAAGTCCCAGTGTGGGTCTAAAGATACTGGGATCTTTGTAACCCCATCTACCAATAAGTAAAGGAGCCCGGTGAACTACAAAAATGATAGCTAGTATCAGGTCCTAAGAGCAGTGAACTTGATGGCTGTAGTGTTGCCCAAATGAGCATGTCTGAATTGAAATATGCTAAAAAACTCTAAGGTAATGGCTGGGTATGTGGCGCATCTCTAAAAGTATAACTCCCTCTATCCTATTTGTGCCAGTAGCTAATCTACCCTCTCAGGCATGCCTAGATCTCTAAGGGTCTGAGTGCATAAATAATGGCTCTCGATCTATGTAATGGTAGAGAGGCATTGAAACCGTTCAGCTTCCTCGTAAGAAAGCTAGCTGGGCACGACCACATGCTCAGGCATGGGCTGGTAAGGTGGGCACTTTGCTGGCGTTAGGGGGGTTATAATGATATATATATAGTGTTTGATAGTAAAGATATATAGGTCAAAATGTTAGAAAATGACAAAAATGGAAAAAGTGCCCCTCAAATAGAAAGTAGGCCAAAATGGCCATTTTTACCAGGGCAAAATGATCATTTTTGCCTCTAAGAAATGGCCATTTTGCTCTTCAACAAATGACCATTTTTAGCTATATCAAAACGCCCATTTTCAAGATGAAAATGATTATTTCTCTATAAGAAATGCCCATTTTCACCAAAAATACTCGTTTTCCTCTTTCTCGACAATAAATGTACTTATGTATGCATAAATCCCTATGCTATTTGGGTTTTTTTGTGTTTTCTGCATCAACGGGTGATGAATTTCTTAAAAAACTTCATAATATTCTTAATCTCCCCTCCACATGGGCAATTTCTGCTTTAGCTCCTTTTATTGGCTTAAAATTTCTTCAGAGAGTCCATATTAACTTGTTTATTTTGAAGGCTGCCACCTGCTTTTAGGACTTGTAATTCTATATTTTTTGATTTTATCATCAAGAATTATGCCCCCCGTCTAAAGAGTTTGCTATAATTCTAGGGGTGCTTTATTCATCTAACACACCATTTTATTGTCTAAACTACATTCCTCATTATCCATATAAAGTGTTTGATGCACTTGGCATACTCCTATCATTAGTAGCTAGATGGGTTCTGAGGCGAGAGCCTATTTCTTTGAACTCTTTGCTGGCTTATGTCGAGAGCTACACCATTATTCCATCCCTTTATGTAGGTGTTTATTTATTCCTCTTTTTCTCCAAGTATCTCACAGTTACTTTTAAAGGTCATTTTAGAGATTATCAATTATTTAGTGTGATAAATGACCTGACAAAAGGGTTGAACCCTTTCCCTCTGATCTTTATTGAGACTATCCTAGGATTAGATGTAGTGTATTTAGGAAAAGATAATTTCTTCCATAGGAGCCTGCTTTTATTTTAGGTTTTTTTAGAATAGACTACCTTTTAAGGGTTTTTTTGCCCTATTCCATAATCTGTCTTTTGCTTAGGAAGCTTTTTCAGGTTTTTGTTCCTTACAGACTTTTTAAGGATAAACCACCCTTAATAGGTTTTTGCCTTACCCTTAGCTTGACTTTGCTTAGGAAGCATTTACAAGTTTTTATTCCTAACAACCTTTTTTTAGGTCTGGTTACAAGAGAAGCTTTGCCTGTTGGATAATCCTCCCCCTCATGTTCTTGGGTCCTATAGTCTGAAGCATCTATTGCCTCATGCCATCATGTGCTGCTTCAGAGATATTGAGTAATGAGCCCTTTAGTTAGGTGCCACAACTGATGATAATATTAATTTTAGAAGCCATTAGATTCCTTTATAGTATGTGTGACGTAGTGGTGTATCCGATTTTGTTCCTTTGATTGGATTGCACAAGGTCACTTTTTGCATTCCTGACCAGTGTGTGAGGTAATTTAGTGAGACCTAGGGTATCATTACTGGTTCACTATCTTTCAAAGGGAGAGACTTGTCAACCACCTTTATTGTTGGTTATCATATCCTGTGGAAGCATTTACCTTTGAAAACCAATATTTCTCCCAAGGATGCTTACAATTTTCAAACTTTTGATCTATACAAGGAATGGGTAAGGAGTTCTTTTAGAGAAAATCGGACTCGATGGCTAAAGATAGAAGGTCAGAGCAGTAGCAAGAGACAAGATCTGAAAATGTATTTTTATTACTTTTCTAAACTTGTGTACAGAGTAATGTAATAACAATATTTCTATATCTCTAGTTTATAAGATGCTCAATCGAGCTTATTAAAATGGTCCTATCTATTTGCATCGTATTGTCATTTTATGATAATCACAACATGACATTAATACAATAGCACATTTCTTTATTCAATTAAGGGAGATCTTAATTACATCTTAAACTACTATTATCAATCAACCCTCATGGGTTTTCTTGATTGACTATTTTCTCTCAGCCCTTAATTGTTGCATAGGAAGTCTTTTTTTGATTTTCACCCTATCAAGGTGCCCACTTTTAGCAAGGCCATCATTTTTCGATTTTCAACCTACGGGGCTATTTATTCTTTTTTTTTTCTCTTTTATTTGTCTTTAGTCATAAAACTATTTTAATTTATCCACGTTCACTAGCTCCTTGAACTCATTTTCATCATAATCTGTAAGGATCACAGAGCCTCTTGGCAATAATTGTTTAAGGGTGAATGGTCCTTCCCAGTTAAGTTTGAACTTTCCTCTCGGATTAATCAGACCCGGTCTTATCTACTTGAGAACCAGTCTTTCTTCCCTCAACTTGTGATTCTTCACCCTTTTACTAAAGGCTTGTGCCATCCTTTTCTGATAAACTTGATTATGATAATTAGCATTCAACCGCTTCTTATCTAACAAATCCAAATGTTGGAACCTCTATTCTACCTAGGCTATCTCATGTATCTCTACTTCTATTGTCACTCTTAATGACTAGAGTTTAATCTCTACCAAGAGTATGCCATCTATCCCATATACTAGAGAGAATGGAGTAGTGCCTGTTGAAGTCCGAATTGTAGTTTTGTATCCCTAAAGAGCAAAGGGAAGTTTATCAGCCCACTCTTTATAAGTTATAATTGTCTTAGCCAGGATCTTCTTGACATTCTTTTTTGCTGCTTCAATGCTTCATTGGCTTGTGGTCTATAAGAAGAGGATTCATGGTGCTGTATCTTATACTTCTATAACAACACATTTGTCCCAGCCTAAATTTGGACACCGTTGTCTGAAACTATGTGGTGTGGAACCCCATATCTGCAAATCAGATTTTTCTCTATAAACTTACCCATTTCCTTTACTCCCAACTTCTTAAAGGATTCTGCTTCAACCTATTTTGAGAAATAGTCAATGGCTACCGCAATGAAACAATGCCCATTTGAGGTTGTTGGATGTATCTCTCCGATTATATCTATCCCCATGTATCAAATGGCTAAGGAAAATATAAATTTTGTAGTTATGATACTGGCACATGTTTTAAATCCCCATACTACTGGCACTTATGACACTTTTAAACATAGTTTGAGCAATTATGGTCTATAGTCAGCCAAAAGAATCTTTGGTGCATAATTTTTTTGGCTAACTCTAAACCATTCATGTGAAGGCCACAAGACTCTATATGTATCTCTTCCATGACCCTCTTTGCTTCTTTCTCCTTTAAGCAATGGAGCTGAAGACCATTTATTTGCCTTTTGTATAAGACTCCTCCTGCACTGATGAACTGAGTTGACAGCTTTCTTAATACTCTCTTATCCCTATCTGTAGCTTATTAAGGGAATTCTTCTTTCTCTAGATAGTTCTGGATATCATAAAACCATGACTTATCTTTTTCCTATTTCATCTCTATTATGTGCTCTGACTCATGGCAAGGCTTTTTTGAACTGGAAATAATCACTGGTTTCATGACTATCCCCTCTGGATTATCCCACATAAAGACCAAGGTGGCTAATGCATCAGTTAGTTGATTCTCATCTCTAGGAACATGGCAAAAAGTGCATATCTCGAATCATCTGCTAATGGATCTCAGATGCTCCGCATAAGGCATTAAATTCTGTTCTTGAATGGTTCATTCTTTACTGATTTGATACACTACCAAAGATGAATCCCAAATACCTTAACTGTCTTTGCACCGAGAGCCAATAATGCTTTGAGCCCGAATATGCAAGCTTCGTACTTTGCCATGTTATTTGTAACCTTATACCTCAATTTTCTACCTAGTGGCAACTTTCTCCTTCAGGGGTTATCAAGATTACCCCTACTCCTCCTCCTTTGCTATTTACTGCCCTATCAAAATACATCTATCCACCCTTAGACCATTATCGGGTTTAGGTATTCATCTGGGAATTCAAACTCCAACGATTCACCTTCTAGTAGATAAATAGCTAAGAATTCTATGACTGAACGCCCTTTTATGGTCTTCCGCATTATGTACTGGATATCAAACTCTTAGAGTAAAATAAGCCATTTACTCGTTCTCCTTACTAAAGATGAAGTTATCTAAAGATATCTTAAAGGATTATGCTTGGATATTGCCTGTATTGAATATGATTGGAAATAATGTCTCAGTTTCTTTGAAGCCTATACTACTGCTAAACAAATCTTTTCCACTTCTACGTATTTGGACTTGTAAGAAAGAAACTTCTTACTTATGTAGTAAATCACAAACTCAACCCTAACTCATCTTTATGTGATAGCCCCTATTGAGCTTTCTTCAATAGATAGATAGAGAATCAGTGGCTTCTTATGCCTTAGTGGTTGCAAAACTAGTGAATTTAGCAGATATTCCCTGATAGTATTGAAAGCCTTTTGACAATCACTGTTCCACTTGATTGGTTGGTTCTTTCTAAGAAGTTTGAAAATAGGCTCACATATAGGTGAGCTTAGTTATAAGCCTACTTATGTACTATATCCTACCTAAAAATCCCCTTAACTTTTTCTCCTTTTTTGGAACTAGCATCTTCTGATAGCTTTAACTTTATCAAGGTCAATCTCAATGCCTCTCTGACTCACTATATACCCCAAGAGTTTTCCTAAAGTTACTCCAAAGACACATTTCTTCGAATTCAGATGCAGATTATACTTATCAATTCGTTGAAAGAACTTCTCTAATGCTTTAAAATGCCCTTCTCTTGTAGTGAATTTGATTATCATGTCATCCACATAAATCTCTACTTCCTTATGAATTAGGTCATCTAGAATCTTTGTGGTTATCCTTTGATAAGTGGCTTCAGTATTCTTTAACCTAAAAGGCATGACTCTGTAGCAGAAGTTTCTCCATTCAATGATGAAGGTAGTTTTTATCTTGTCCACTATTCTATTTAGAATTTGGTTATAATCGGCATACCCATCAATAAAGCTATACATTTTACACATCGTTGCACTATCAACTAGAACATCTATGTGTGGTAATGGAAAGTCATCTTTTGGGTAGGCTTTATTCAAATCCTTATAATTTATACATATCCTCACTCTACCATCTTTTTTGGCGATAGGTATCACATTGGTTATCCAGGTGGATACTGTACTTCTTTCTAGAATTTGGCTTCGATCTATGTGTGTACCTCTTTTTTTTTTATTTTTTTGCCTATTTCGGCCTCATCCTCCTCAACTTCTACTTTATTGGTTTCACTTTTGAGTATGTGTAAATGGCATGTTTAGCTATCTCTTTGTCCACCCCGGGCATGTCTTTATAGGTCCAAGTAAAGACTTTTTCATACTTTTTTAATATTCTCTCAAATTTAATCCTCTCTTTAGGAGTTATATCGGATACAATTAAGATTTCTTTTGGGTTTTCATTAGTAACAAGATTAAATGAGGTAGTATTGATTGAATTAATATCAAACATGTTATGCGAGTCATGATTATCATTATGC
>CANXYI011912697.1:0-10075 GCA_948208565.1 Hura crepitans | reverse complement strand
CCAATTATAACCTTCGGGTCCAATTTATAGTCTCTAAGCCCAGTTAGCCCCATAATCCAATTTTGGATAGTTGTCGTTTATGTGTGGGCATGAAATTATTAAATAAAATTAATGAATAAATTAGAGAATGTAAATTTACATTATTTGTATCTTTAAATTTTATGTTTTGCATATGTTATGATAAAGCATTTATGTATAAATGGTAAGTTATACTTAAGATAAAACTAAAACCTTATCAGATTAATTATTGTGATATTTTTGGAATGAATGTTTTAAATACTTATTTATGCCTAGAATTGAATTATGTATAAAAATGTTATAAGTTAATTAATTTGTGATGAAAGATTTGCATGATTATATACATATGCTAAAGTGAATACATGACTAAGCATCTACTTAGCACATCATTTTGTTTTGTGATGCATAGGTTAAAGAGACAACATATTAAAGTCAAAGCCTCAATCTAAAAGATATATCGATAAAGCTTTTTTTAGGTACTTTGTTTATTTTGGCATAATCATGTGATGTAGTTAAAGTTTAAAGGTATTCTTATGTAATTGAGGAATTAGGCCTAATCTGTGATTAAAAATGTATTATGCAACCCTTAATGTTTGTGTATGATTTTATTGACATAAGTACACATGTTTAGCAAGTGTTTGTATAATTTCTTTTATTTGAGATTGTATGTTTTGATATTGCAACTAGGTAATTATTGTGAGGTTGTTGAGTCATTTGATGGATCCGATGGACCTAGATGTATTGGATGTGTGAATGAATGCTTTTGAAGTGTTGTTTTTGTATAGGTTATTATTTGGGATAGTGCTCGGTAAAACCATTATACTACTAAAATTTTAGCATGAGGACCCTAATTATACACCTCTTAAATCAGTTTTTGAAAATCTATATTTTTATGACCATAGGCATGTAAAGTATATTTCAAATCATCTAAAAAGAATTTTAATTAATAAATGTTTTTAACAAGTTCAGTTCATATATTATTTGTGTGTCGCTCTGTACTCAGGACCGGTGGTTGGACTGGGTAAGGAGGGTCACATTTAGTGGTATTAGAGCTCCAATTTTGGCATTTCTTAATAGATATAGGTTACATAAGAATGCCTATAATATAAAAATTATACATCACATAATTATATGTATTGAGGGTTATAATATACTTTCATTTTTTTTATAGATTAAGGATGAGACAAAGTACACCTAGGGATGATGAGGAAGTTGAGAGCCATACTCTAGCTACTATGACATAAGGGGCTACTAGGGCCAAGTTTATATGTAACACTCCCTGCCCGTTCTTGAAGGAAACAGACAAAGCATGCTACTTTCTATAGGTCACCCATCCTTAAATTACCCTAAGGTTCATTTGTTTAACACTTATGACGTATTCCACTTTATTATCATGCTTTGACTAACTAGTGGTTATTACTATGCAACTTTTTAATACTGCCCATTTTAGTTTGATAAATCACCTACTTACATCTGTTATTCATTTTACAAAAAATTAGGTAGCATAACTGCTACCCAGGTGAAAAATAAAAAATTTTTCTTGCACAAAAAACACTTCTATAACATCCCAGACTCAACCCTCAACTCCTAGACCCTTCTGGTCCTCTAAATCAATCATTAACTAGAAATCACAAAACAATCATAAGGTTTCAACACACAGTTATCCAATAACTAAATTACTACACTACTACCTTATCTATGACCCATGCATCGAAAAACCAACACACTGAGTATACACTCAGTGATGGAGTTGAAAAAATAAATGCATGTCATGAATGCAAATACATGTATGAGGTTATATGTATATGTACACAGACATTATATTCATTTCCATGCAAGTTTATCAAACATGGTACCAATTATGTACTATGCCTTACAGTGCCTTGTCATACAAGTAACCAGTTGTACACCATTTGATTATCTTAATTATTTAAATTCAAGTATTTATGCAATTATTATTATTAATTTTCAATTATTATTGTTTATTAAGTCCAATGTTATTTAGGCCCAATAGATAGACTACACTTTAAGACACTAGATAGTAGGATCTATCTTATGCAGTGGCCCACAATTTAGACCTCAGTAGCTGCATCTACTTAGACTGATAGTAGGGATCAATCTATGCACCTCCCAATACTAGACTGGCATATAGCAGGGATCAATCTATAGACCTCCTAATATCTGTAAGTGGGATAACACATATCAGCCCTATGGGACCTCTAATACCTTAACTTAATATCTCAAGTACCACATAGGTGGATAGTAGGGATTAGCCTCGTGGGACCTCCTAATATCCACATAAAGCCAATGGGTAGTAAGGATCAACCTAAGTGGGCCTCTCAATACTCAAGTGTGTAGGGTTTAACCTTAGAACATAGACGGCTACACTTGCCATCACATCGAACAATAGTAGTCCCAAAAGGACTAACATGCCTAGTAGCTGCTAATTCCTTAGTTAACTGGTCAACCCATTCAATGGTTGTCAAACTGCTGGGCCAATTTACTATTCATAACTCACTTATATAGTTACTATTCATCTTTCACCTTATGTCATGTCATTAACAATGCATGCATGCATTTCACACACAATTGCACACATTTTCCCATTTTAGGTCATTTTTCACAAGGTTACTATTCATTTGGTCATTTTCTAAGAAATGTGCTTTCCATATCTCTAAGTATGTCAATCATAAATTCATCGTTGCTGCAACCATTTTATCCCATAATCACCATTGATCTATTTATCATCATCATGCCATTACTTATACACATGTGATCACCATTTCCCACATCATTACTTATGTCAACATTACACATCCAGTTAGGTCACTATTTCTTAAGCTACCATTCCATACATATTATTATTATTGTTCACATTCCTAGAATGAGTTTTACACTTCATTTCCAAGTCAATGCCATGCCTAGCACTCCATACACATGAACACACATGCCATGCCATTTATGCACATCATTCGGCCACACATAAAGCATATACCTACACTTGGTTTTTTTTCACCCAAATAATGAATACAATATTATTTTTATGCCATTACCACAATCATACCATTCATTTACATCAATTTTATGTTTAACCCTAAGTTACACAATTTTCTTGCATCAATTCCATGTCTAGCCCTAAGTTACACCATTTTATACACATTTTTACATACCAAATCATATAAGACTACATTGCATGCATTAATTGAGTCAAATCCATATACTGAAGGTGTGAAAACACCCCTTTCTCTACCACTTGAAGGCCTTTTGATAGTGTTCTCCTTCGACACCTTCTCTTTGACCTAAACATAAGGGATTTTACCTTAGAAAAATTCTCAAAAATTTTATATAACTCTAAATTGAAAGCTAAGATCATAGGATTTCTTAGAATAACCAAGGCTACCTAAAAGAAAAATAAAAATTGAATTAAAAACACTTACACCCAAAATTAGTAGTATTCACCAAGTAGTAAAATCTCACTTTCTACTTTTTTTTTATTTTTGTTAATGGAATTAACTTTAGGAGACTATAGTGGTCAAGAACCATATGTGGAGTGCAAGATTTAGTGGTGGGAAGAGAGAGTGTATGTATGGCATCGACTTTGAAAGGTTTTTAGGAGGAGGAAGATGGCTTTGGCATATGTGGCACTCCCACATGTGCACCCCTTTTTATATTAGTTGGGTAGACAGCTTAAATCATGCCATATGGCAATCCAATGGTCCTTATTCTCCTAAATTTCATTTAAACTTCAAAAATTGAAATAAATTTCTCTAAACCTCCAAAAATGGCCATTCCAATTTTGAAAATCCTCAATTAGTGCCATTAAAAGACTCATAGAGTTTCAAGTAAAAATTCCATCAGTAGCTATAGTTACCATTCACCTACTAAAATAATATATTCTAAATAAATATCAGATGGTCTCAAAAAATAAAAATTCCTTCACCACCATATAGATCGAAAATTTTAAGTTTGAAGGTATGGTATTTTTAAGTCTATCTGGGCACATTCCGATGCTATCTTGGCATAACTTCATTTTATGTCACTCTTAACTCGGAATGATTTATTGATTCTACTAAAATTTTAAATTATTTCATTTTGTCCATTTTTGGCCTGTTAAAGTTTTATGACTAATACGCCCTTTTCTGGCCTTACTAAGGTGACCCGACTCATAGGAAACACTACTCATGCCATAGAGGTACCATTCATGAAACTTGGACATACGGGTATTACAATTCTTCCCCTCTTAAGAAATTTCATCCTTGAAATTACCTATTGTGAAAATATATGGGTATTCTGCCTTTATCTACTCTTCACTCTGTCACGTGGCTTCTAGGGTGTTATAGTGTCTCTATAGCACCTTCACTAGCAGAATTGACTTGTTTCTCAATTATTTAACCTCTCTAGCCAAGATCTGTATCGGCCCTTCTTCTTATGTTAAGTCTAGTTATACTTGTATCTCTTCTACAACTATCACTTGTGATGGATCCGATTGGTATCTCCTCAAAATCAATACATGAAATACATCAAGAATTTGTTGCAACTCAGAACGCAATGCCAATCTATAAGCTAAGGGTCCTACACATTTTGTGATCTCATAAGGACCAATGAACTTGGGACTGAGTTTCTCCTTTTTACCAAATCTGAACATCTTCTTCCATGGCAACACTTTTAAGAACACTCAATTCACCAACTTCATATTCAATATCTCTCCTCTTTAAATCTACGTACAATTTCTATCAGTCTAAGGTGGCTTTCAATCTATCTCTTATAATCTTAACCTTCTCTTCTGTATCTCCAATCAAGTCAGATCCCATAATCTTACTTTTCCCCACTTCACTCTAACAAATGGGAGTTGTGCACCTTTTACCATATAATGCTTTATAAGGTGCCATTCCTAAGATAGCTTGGTGGCTATTATTATAAGCAAACTCAGCCAATGATAGATATTAATCCTAATTGCGACTAAACTCAATTGTATAGATACACATCGTATCTTCCAACACTTGCATCACCCGTTCTGGTTGTCTATCCATCTGAGGGTGAAATGTTGTGCTATATGTGCAACGCTTAGAAGTCTATGTTTTATGAACAGTACCTCTATGGCATGAAAAGTGTTCCCTATGAGTCGGGGGACTTTAATAAGGCTAGAAAGGGGTGTATTGGTCATAAAACTTTAACGGGCTAGAAAATGGACAAAATGAAATAATTTGAAAACTTAGCAAAACTAATAAATCATTTCGGGTTAAGAACTAGTGAATAGGGACATAAAATGTAGTTATGCCAAGACAACCTTAGGATGTGCCCGGACGGACCTGAAAATGCCATACACTAAACATCAAAAATTCCAATCTATATGGTGGTAAATGAATTTTAATTTTTTGAGGTCATATGATATTTATTTGGAATATTTTATTCCGGTGAGTGAATAATGACCTAAAGTAGACATTGGAATTTTGACTTGAAATTTTACGAAGGCCTTAATGGCACTAATTGAGGGTTTTTAAAATTGAAATGAGTTTTTTAGAGGTTTAGAGAAATTTATGTGAATTTCTAAAATTTAAAAGAAAATTCGAAGAAATCAGACCATTAGAAATAAAAGGGTAGGTACATGTGGGGGTGCTACATGTGCCAAGATCACCTCTTACCCCTCTCAAACTCCCTTTTGTCAATGCCATTTGTATATTCTCTCTCCCTAATTTTTTTCATTTTTTTCTTCTTCCATAACTAATTCTCACCCTTCACACATGGTTTTTGACCTCTACAACCTTCTGAAGCTAATTCATTTGATAGAAATTAGAAAAAGAGGCTAAAAAAGGGAAATTTAAGACTTAGTGAATAGTGTCAATTTTTGGTGTATGTTTTTATTTTAATCTTAATTTTTGTTTTAGGTAGCCCAAGGTATTCTAAGAAAATCCTATGGTTTTAGATTTCAATTTGTAGTGTGTAGAATTTTTAGGAATTTTTCTAAGATAAAATCATTTATGTTTAGGGCAAAGAGAAGGTATTGAAAGAGAACCCCATCTAAGGCCTTCACGTGGTAGAGAAAAGGTTGCTTTCACACCCTAGGTATATTGATTTGACCCAATTTATATGTGTCATATGTCTATACATGAATGTGTATGAGTGTGTACATGTGTATAAAAATGGCATTTCTTAGTGTTAGGCATGTAATTTAGGCAAAGGGATTGTATGGTTGTGTTAATGGTGGAAAAATAACATTGTATACATGATTTGGGTGAGTGAAACTAAGTATAGGCATATGTGTGATGTATGGCCGAATGAGGTGCATGTATAGGATGTTATGGTATAAATGTGTATGGCATGTTAAGTATGACATTGCCATAGAAATGTGATGGAAAATCATGCTAAGAATGTGTATATCAATAACAAGATGTGATGAGTGTAAAATGGAGAAATAGTGACCTAAAGTGGTATGTAATGGTAACATTGAATATGGTGTATGAAATGGTGACAATATGTGTGTTAATATTAGCATGAGTATAAGAGATGAATTCTTAAGTATATTAAGACAAATTGGTGGCAGAATTAATGAATGCATGGTTAGTATGAATGGAAATATAGAACTTATGATTGTTGAAAAATGACTAAATGAATAGTAACTTACGCAAAAATGACAAAATGAATAGTGACTTTATGGCAAATGACCTAAAATCGAAAATTATGCATAATTGTATGTAAAATGAATAAAGATGTGGTTAAGGATATGGAATGGTACAAGTGAGTAATGAATAGTGTATTGTCCCATCAGTTAGAAACCCACTGGATAGGTTAACCGATTAACTAGGGAATTAGCAACTACTAGGAAAGTTGGTCCTTCTAGGGCCACTATTGTTTGAAGTGATAACAGATACAGCCATTGAGGTTTTGTGGTTCAACCCTACACACTCTAGTATTGATAGGTCCATTTAGGCTAATCCCTACTAACCATTAGCTTTCTATAGATATTAGGAGGTCCTATAGGGTTAATCCCTATTATCCACCTATGTGATATTAAAGATGTTGACTTAGTGTATTAGGAGGTTGCACAGGGTTGATCCTTACTATCCCACTTGCAAATATTGGGAGGTCTATGGATTGATCCCTACTATTTATAGTCTAGTATTAGGAGGTTTACAGATTGATCCGTGCTATCTGACCAAGTAGATACAGCTACCGAGGCCCAAAATATAGGCTACTGCATAGGATAGATCTTGCGATCCGATGTCTTAAAATGTAGTTGCTCTATTATAGGCCTAAACAACATTAAATTTAATAATGATAACATTATATAAAAATGAATAATAGCAATTGAGGTACTGTATAGATTTAAATAACTGAACTAGTTAAATGGTATATAATTAATTACTTGTGTAACAAGGCACTATAAGGCATGGTACATAAATGGTATCTAATTTGATAAAATTGCATGAACAAGATTATAATGTCTATGCATGTATATATACGACCTCATACATGTGTTTGCATTCATGACATACTTTTATTGTGTCAATTCACTATTGAGTGTATACTCAGCATGTCGATATTTTGATGTGCAGGCTATAGATGGGGTAGCAGCCTAATTCATCAATGTAGTGTAGCTATTGCTAAATCTCTATTGGTATATTTTGTACTCTTTTAGTTATGTTTTAGCAATGCACTCATCTATATTAGGGTTAAAATTAGTCAATGGATGTACCTAATGAAAACTCAGATAGTTAAACTATATGTTTATAGAAACTTGAATTTTAGTGTGTGTGTGTGTGTGTGTATATATATATATATATACATGCATGTTTAGTTGTTGGATATCTGTGGGTTTGAGATCTTGTGTTAGTGTGTAATTGTGTTAATGATGGGTTGAGAGACTAGAAGGGTCCAAGAGTTAAGGATTTAGCTTGTGATGTTTATAAAAGTGCTCTTTGTGCAGGAAAAATTTTTGGTTTTTCACTCGAGTAGCCATTATGTTGCCAAAATTTCTGTAAAATGAATAACATACATAAACTGGTGTTTTATTAGACTAAAATAGGTAGTATTAAAATGTTCTACAATAACAATCACTAGCCAGTCAAGATAGGATAAAGATGTTCAATATGCTATGAGTGTTAAACGAATGAACCCTAGGGTAATTTAAGGAGGTGTGACCTATGAGAAGTAGTATGCTTTGTGTATTTCTTATGGGAATGGGCAGGAGGTGTTACAATATGTCAATCAAATACCCAATGCTTCCTATAGCGTCTTCCAAAGTTTAGAAGTGAACCTCGGGTCTCGATTTGAAATGATGGATACTAGTACTCCGTGTAACTGTACGATCTCATCAATATAAAGTTAAGCCAGCTTCTCTAAGGAATAATCCATCCTTACTGGAATAAAGTGAGCTATCTTTGTTAACTGATCCACTATCACCCATAAAATGTCACATTTACTTATAGTTAGTGGCAACACCATTACAAAATCCATGGTGATCTTATCCCATTTCCATTCTAGGATTGCTAACAAGTATAACAATCTAGAGGGAACCTAGTGTTTAGGTTTCACTTGTTGACAGGTCAAGCACCGAGCTGCAGATTCAGCTACTTCTCACTTTATTCTTGACCACTAATAATGGGGTTTTAAATCAAGATACATTTTCATGCTTCTTGGGTGTATAGAGTATAAAGCTTCATGAGCCTCTTTTAAGATCTGCATTCTCAATCCATCAACTTTTAGTACACACAGCATGTTCTAATAGTAGAAGCTTCCATTATCACCCAATTCAAACCCTATAGTCTTTCCCTCTTTGACTTTAATTATTCTTTGCACCATTTTTTCATCTCTCAACTATGCCTCCTTTATCTGCTACTTGTTGTCAAGTTTAACCTATATTTCAGCCAAAATTGCATTTTTTTGCTGCGTACTCCACTCTGGCATGCATAATTTTTTGGTTAGCAATGAGCTTTCTACTTAAAGCATCTGTAACCACATTTGCCTTTCCTAAATAATAGTTGATCAAACAATCGTAATCTTTGATTAACTCCATCCATCATCATTGCCTAAGATTCAATTCCTTCTATGTAGGCAAATACTTCAAACTTTTGTGGTTAGTATACCTTTCTCCATATAAGTAATGTCTCTACACCTTTAATGCAAACGCAATAGTAGCCAATTCCAGATCATGTGTGGGGTAATTCTTCTTGTGAGGCTTTAATTGCTTAGAGGCATATGCAATTACCTTGCTTTCTTGCATCAAAACACAACCAAGTCTATTATGTGAGGCATCACTATATATCATAAACTCTTTCCTTTGTTCAAGTTGAGTAAGAATAGGAGTCTTTATCAAAATTCTTTTCAATCTATCAAAATTTGCTTGACATTTATCATCCTATTCAAATTTCACATATTTTCTTATTAATCATGTTAATGGAGCTATGATCATTAAGAAACCCTTCACAAACCTCCGATAATATCTTACCAACCTTAGTAAACTTCAAATCTCTATCACATTTCTAGGTGGATTCCACTCTAGTATAGCTTTAACCTTACTTGGGTCCACTCTGATACCCTCAATTTAGGTAATATGACCCAAAAAAGCTACTTTTTTAAAACCAGAACTCACATTTGGTTAGTTAGCATTCAACTTCTTCTCTTTCAAGGTTTGTAACATATTCTTGAGGTGCTAGTCATGTTCCTTCTGAGTCTTAGAATACACCAAGATGTCATCTATGAACAACATGACAAATTGATCTAGATAAGGCTTGAAGATTTAGTTTATTAGGTCCATAAAGGTAACCAAGGCATTAATGAGCCCAAATGGCATCACTAGAAACTCATAATGCCCATATTGAGTCTTAAAGGAAGTCTTAGGGATGACATTCTCCTTAATCCACAACTGGTCATATCCTGGCCTCAAATCTATCTTAGAAAAGATGTTGGCACCTTGCAATTGATCGAAGAGATCATTAATTCTAGGCAATGGATACTTATTCTTCACTGTTACTCAGTTCAGCTGCCGATAATCAATACATAACCGAAGAGATCCATCTTCCTTCTTAACAAATAGCACTGGAGCTCCCTAGGGTGATGC
>CANXYI011912525.1:0-10442 GCA_948208565.1 Hura crepitans | reverse complement strand
AGTTGTTAGGTATGATTGTTTAGGTCTCGTCGACATGTGAAATGGCTATTGGGATGCATGTATGCGTGAGATGACAATAATTAAGCTATGCATTAAAATGGCTAAAAATTGAGATAATCGACCAGTTTAATTATGCCTATATAGTTAGACAACCTAGTATGGATAGGTTGACTGATCAATTAGGATTAGCAACTACAATGTTTACCTTTAGGTAATAGGCCTTCAGGTTGTGATACATATTTGTGTCGACGGGCACTATGCTTTCGGGCCACTGTATAGCACTAGATATGTGCGAGCTTTCAATTTGATGCTTTTTGTATCTATAGATACCAGTGCCTTTAGGTACACTATTTAAGCACCTTTGGGTAGCCCGTTATCCTCTATCCAACCATGGATAGTTATCTCTTTAGTATGGGCATAAATTAAACAAGTAATTAAAATAACAAGGATAATTGTGGTTATAGCATGATTAAGTGTAAAATAATGTTAGGTGCATTTTAAATAATGCATTATGCATGACATTGGTGTTTTTGGTATAATGTCGAGTTTAACCCATTTATATGATGTATGTGATGTGTATGGAGATATAGGGTCTTAGAACCCTGAATATGCAGAAATGATGCACAGATATGGTAATGGAGATAAATACATGATTTTATGTTCATTACTATGTAAATTAGAGCATATGTGTGTTTATTACCAATATATGAATACTTTATATGTGTAATTGATTTTATTCATGTTGAAAGTAATTATGCTGTGAATATAGACCTAATGTGGTTTCTTCATGTTTTTAAAGACAAGCATACGCCATATTGCATAATTTTGTTATTATCATAATGTGTGCATATGTATGGTATTGAAATGACTACTTAACACATATTGCATAAATGTATGCTTAAATTGCTATACCTAGTTAAAGTGATTACACCACTAAGCGAAAGCTTAGTGCATTGCCTGTTTATGATGAGTAAGTAACAGAGCAACAGATTAGAGCCAAAGCTTCTACACCATAGGAGACTTTTGAAGATAGCCCCTATATGGGTATTTTTAATCATTTTGTAATAGTGTAATGATGTAAATGTAATATTAGTAGTGTGCTCTTGTGATTCCGGAGGGATTAGGCTTAATCTGTAACTTTGGTTGTTTTTGTAACTAAAGGTAATATTGTAAAAGCTTTTTTTCTCACATAAACTGTGTGATAATTTGAGATATTTCATGTGAGAATGTTGTTTGAGTTGAGCCTGAGGCTCTATGTTTTCTGTTGAAGTTTGGAGGGTCAGGAGGACCCATTTATTGTGGAGATGTGTTGTATGCTTTTTATAGATGTGTTTTTAATAGGTTTACTATTTGGGAAAGTGTCCTGATATAGCCGTTATACTGCCGAATTTTCGACACCATGATCCCATTAGTGCCTCATAAAGCATGCCAAATGATTTTCAATGCTTTTACAACTCTATAAGTTAAGAAATTGGTTTATTATTTATTTAATAAAAATTTTTAAATAAATCGGGTTTTATTTGTATGCGAAATCAGATATTGGTATGCGGTGGCACTGCCTACTCGGGTCCGGTGTATGAATCCAGTGGAGGGTGCTACAGCATTATTTATGTAATTATCATTAATTCATCAATTAATCATTCATAATTCTAAATTAATCACATAATTTATCCAATTGACGAACCAACTTACCACTTCTGTTTAGCCTTTAAACACTCTTTCTTTTACCTCTTTTCCTCCTTCAAGGCCCTTCTTTTTTCATGAAATTTTGGAGGATTCTTATACTAGATGAGGAGAGCAACCTTTCTTATGTAATATTTAGTGTTTATTAGGTAGCATGTGAAGAAAGAAATGGTAAGGGAGAGGGGAGAGGATTTCAGCCATGGAAGGGAGATCAGAGGGAGAAGTTGGCTAAAAAATGAGGAATATTTTATATTATTTAAGTATTTATATATGGGATAAATGTCTAGGATTAAAAGAAAGCATTTACACATGGATGGTGAGATTTATTCCATGTGTAATTACCTTTTAAATATCATTTAATCAATTCCACCTCATTTTATCCCCATTACACTTGGATGGCCAAGATCTTCCATGTTACTATTTGATCCAATGGCCTATTTTTCTCCCTACACCAAAAAATCTACCATATTTTCCATAAATATTCATTTAATTGAATTTATTTCCCCAAATTTTTTTAATTGTTCCCATGTCATAAAAATTCAAGTCATATAATTTTCATATTCCTCATATTATTTGAGTGTCCGGATGTGTTAGTTTCAAATTTTCTAAGCACATTTTGTAAATTTTTCTTTCAGCCCTAATTAGTTTACTATTTGCTATAGGCTGTAATTTAAACCTTATTTTCAATTTTTAACCTCCTATATGACCTCAAATGCTCCTTAAATACGCTATAATTCATCAAATAATTATTACTACCTCATAATAGGGTCAACTCATATTAGACCCAGAATGCACTATTTATGACCTAGTGTCACT
This sequence comes from Hura crepitans, assembly GCA_948208565.1. Lineage (NCBI taxonomy): Eukaryota > Viridiplantae > Streptophyta > Magnoliopsida > Malpighiales > Euphorbiaceae > Hura > Hura crepitans. Next base: position 7,943 of record CANXYI011912525.1, on the reverse strand, counting down.
ATTCACCATAACCATTTTCGAACCTCATACCTTTGACATTTTCATGTTCTTATACCAAATTCATGTTTTTCACCCTTTTACACATGTTCCACTCATCACTGGGTGTCAACTATGCATTTTCAATTTTGCCCTTGGTCATTTCAAGTATTTACCATTTTGCCCTTTTATCATCTTTTGCTTTATTGTTCACACTGACTGACTCTGCTTGATCTATACATCCATTTCATTCACTACTTTTTCTTCTAATTCTAACTCTATCCTTATGAGAACTAGACTAAAATTTAAGGTGTGATATATTGTCCTTAACATGGGGTTTTATCCTTCGTAGGTTAAGATAAGATCGATAGTAAAGGAAAGGTAAAGGTTGACATTGCATCAGGGAGAACAATAATCACATCAAGAAAAGAGTTACATAGTTCTTATCGAGCAGAAATATGTTTGAAACAACAATTTTAATTTTATAAATATGCTATTATGTTTAGTAGTAATTTAAAAGAATTGATGTATTTGTAATTAATATGTATATAAAATATATGAGTACATTTATTTTGAAATGAAATGTTGTAGTGAAAATTGTTAATTTTTAATAATTGTATGATTTAAGTGATTGTTTTAAGGTTATATTTTAAAATGGATATGGGTGAAGTTTAAGGTTCATATTAATATGTGATGATGTGTATCACATGTTATTGAGAATTGATATAAATGATATGTTTGTGATTGATGTTAAGATTGTTGAGGTTGAAATGGAGTTTAGGATAGATGTAAAATTATGGAAGTGTGTTTTATGCAAGTTAATTTTTTGGGTGTTGCTCTTGGACAACTGTTATCTTGCTAGATTTTTTAGCACTATGACCTAGTTTGAGAAGTATTAATAAAGAGAGATACAACATTAGCATAAGAGAGACAAGATAAGTGCCCTATAGCACCGAATGTAGCTTTCCACATTTAGGTCTGCTTACGGCCAAAGTAAGGGGTGTTACAATCCATGTTTGTACAAACATAATGTGGTTTTCTATTGTGATTTATTTTCGTTATGTTTTGTATAAGATAAAGTTCTCAATTAATTACTATTGCATATGGATTTATAGCTTTTTACATAACTGTTCATGCTCTGTACACCTACACAAACATGATCCTCATATAGCTATGTCCATATGACATCTTCAAACATGAATTAGACATGAACACTCCATAACCAAAATGTTAATTCTGAACATTTTTTTTTGGTGAAAGGATCAATAGGTTTTCTCGATATAAAACTGGGTGGTAGCTTCATAAATTCCTTCATCCTTTAATTCTATTGTCTATATCTATTATACCTCTAGAAAGTGTTCAATAAAATGACTATTTGCACCTTAAGATGCTAATTTAAGACTTTGAAAAAGGTTGATTTTGCAAAAGTTTAAAAACTAAGGTGTCAAAGTGAAAAAAAAATATCCATCAAATTTTCAAAATAAAGCATATTTATCCTCACACTGTGTTTTAGTGCAAAAATAATATTGCTTCTAAAAATTAATGCAAAAATATCCTTATCATCTAAAAATTAGTCTAATTGTCAATGATGCAAAAAAAATAACATTGTTATTTTTAGAAAAAAAAAAGTGAATTTATGCTAATTTTTAAACATTAGAGTATTTTTATACCAATTGTAGAGGGACAAGCTAGTTTGATCAAGTCACCACCTATTTCTACACTAAGAACCTATTGACCTTTTTCTTAGAAATGGTTCAGAATCAATATCTTATTTATGTCCACTTGATATGCCTTTTTAGTTCTAATGTTTATCTCAATCCCTTTACATCCAAGCATGCAGTGATTTAAAATAGCCATCATCTTTGCATATCATTTATTGAAGAAAGTATTGCAATAATTAGAACATTCACAACCAATAATAAGATGTAAAAATTATACATCTAAAAAGTGGTTTATTCATTGATTGAGTGATTACTTGACAATTACCCATAATTCCATAAGAATTGGTGGTAACTGCCTAATTCCTATCTCTAATAGATTGGCCTTCATTAAATACATTTTCTAGTGAATTTTATTAAGGAAGAAGCAAAACACATTTTATTAGTGAAAATATTAAATTAATTATCTAAAAGAATCTTTGATGTGATATAGTTTTAGCTTGTAAAAAAGTTTTATTTAATTTACCTCTCACAAATAAAAGAGATAAAGTTCTCAAAATAAATACAGAACATAACAATATAAATATAAAATAAGAATGTATAATCATTGTATATACCCATTCTCGTCCAAGTATATAATAAAATAATAAATAAATATAAAGTAAATATTTTAATATAATAAATGATATGTTCATAAGTATATTAACATAATAAATAAAAAGAGACATTAAAAGTATGAGTAATAGAGTTAACATCATATAATTTAAATAAGTAAATTAATAATAAACTATCCTATATAAGATTATTAAATATTTCAATTTATAAATACAGTTTTTATAAATTAAATCAATTATAATTAAGAAAAAAAATTAAATCATAATCTTATTATCTACCCATTATTTGATTATGAAAATTATTATTATTAGTAATAGTAGTAGCAGTAGTAGTAGTAATTAATGATAATCATTTAGTTATTAATAAAATTATTAGTAACTCAACATAATTACTAAGAATAGAATGTTTGATATAAATTTTAGAAAAAAATATATATATAATTATCCAAATTAAATTAAGCAAATATAATCAAACTAATTAAACTTAATCCAAATAAATTCTAAATATAAGATAATATAGTTAATCTCTAAATACAAAATACAAAAATGAAGAATATGATGTAAATATATAAAATTACAAATAAATAAACTACAAAAAATACAACTAAAATATTATAACAAAGGAATTATAAAGATATAAATGCAAAAAAAAAAAGTGACATACATAAAATATAAAGTACCTAATTAATAATAAGAATACATGACACTAATAAAAATGCAAAAATACATAATACAAAAAAATTACAAAATTATAAAATATTAAATATAAAAATTCAAAAAAAGAGGACTGATGGACCTATTCTTCCCATGTCCAATAGCCCAACCAAGCCCTCCTTCAGCCTATCCAATGCATCCCACCTACAAAAAAAAATGAAGCATAGTAAAAAAAAAACTGCAATGAATAGGAAATGAACAGTAATTTTATTGTTCATAAAATTCATAAAAAGTGTCATCTACTAAATCTATAATTTGAGAAATTCAGTAAAAAAGAAGAGGAGGAGGGGAAACCTACAAAAAATGGAAGAAGAAAAAAGAGGAAATGGAGGAATCCATATAAAAGAAAAGAGAAAAGCCTAGAAAAGTCAAGAAAGGCAAAGAATGAGAGAAGATAGTAGAAAAATATAGAGCAATATAGATAAAAGGGCTCCAACAAAACTAGATCTAAAAAGTGTAGAAAATCCAAAACAAAGAGCAAAGAATACACTAGTATACCCAGCCGTAAAAGAAAAATAAATAAAAATAGCAGCAAGAATGATATTAAAAAGAAGTCTAGATCTGAAAAAGAAATCAACATATCTCAATAAATCTCAACAGGAACCCAACAACAGGTAAATTTCCTAATTCAACTAATGGCATTTTCTCCCTAAATTCTAAAAGTCAGTAATGATTTTTCATGGTTTAGGGGAGGTTAGCTCATGATCTAATAATATCTCATTTATTTTTACATTTTTGTTTAGACAATCTTCTCTAAAATTCACTGAGAGAGTCAGTTATGATAGCCTTTAAGAATTAAAGAGTGTCAGCAATTGATCCAAGATTTCTAAACTCATTGAATAAACTTCTTGTAGATTTATCTTAAATATTATCTATTGCCTTTAACTTGCTTGTTAAAAACTATATACTTTGTCCTATTCTTATAATCTGCTAATAGGAAACCTTTATATTTTTTCTTCACATTATTAGTCTTTTATCATGTTTATTCTCTATCAATTTTATGCTATTAATTCTTATATATCGTGAAGGATAATGTTCTCTATTATTGTATCTAACCTACAGTGTCATTTTCAAAGATGAAGTAGAATAAACTACTAACCCTAAAATTTTTTTAAAACATAACATATAAAGTAAAGAACTAAAAACTTTTCAAAGATAGTAATATTATGGATAGAAAAAATATTCACATGCATCAATGTCCTAATAGTAATCTATCAACATTCAAAATGCATAAAGAACTAAAATAGAGGATAAAGAATCACTTAAAATGAACTAAACCATCTTTAATCAAACTAGGCCATAAATCATATGAGCAATTAGAAATTTGTAAGCAATAGGAAAATAAATTAGCAATAACCCCAAAATCACAAATATACAAGTCCTAGTAATAATAATAAAAAAAAAGGTAATGAACAGAGGAAGCAAAAGTGTGCAATGGATAGAGACTTAGCTTCACTAAAGATCAACAACAATGCAGTAATGTCCAGTAGTCTTCCAAAGCTCTTCCTTTCCATTTCATCACAAGATATTTCCTTAAATCAATCCCTTTAAAAAAATATTCACACCACCTCTACAGACATAAGAAACTATATAAACATATAGGAATAAAAGTAATCAAAGTTAAGAGAATAAGAATTCTTGCTTACAAGCAAATGAAATGCTATTGATAGGAAAATAACTCTTACTTGAGTAATATAAGTGAGCATTTGGATCCAGGAATTTAAGAAATAAAAGGTAAAAAACATGATAGCCTTATGAATATCTTTTCTTTAAAAGGGAATATATCCTAAAGGATAATTGAATGTTTGCATAATTTAAGACCAAGCAGTAAGAATCTCGAACAAACAAATGACATAATACAAGCATGTTCATGAATAACAAGGTCACTAGTTCTTAAAATAATTAGAAAAAAAATTTTAAATGCCTATCAGATCAGCCATTAAGAAAACATAAATGAACAGATCTCTTTCCCAAGCATTCAAAATGTAAAAAAATGAAATCGAATAATCATAAAAAAAAATAATTTGATCTCAAAAATTAAACTTAATATTATAGAGATACAAAAACAAAAATTAGAATTGAGGGGCAACTCTAATAAATAGAGAAGTGAAATGTTTTTCACATTTGCTCCTATTCTCCAAATACTATTAATACTAAAAAAATAATAAAACGAACTTAGCGGTGGAATGGAATAATGAAATAAACTTTCTAACAAAAGCCCTTATAGATCAGGTTCCCAAATAACCAAAAATTAAAGTATTGATCTTCTAATTGTACCAAATTAAGAACATAAATTTAGCAAATTTTAAAGTAGAAAAATGTCAAAAAATCAATAAACGCAAATGAAAATAAAGATTAGAAAACTAAAGAGGAGCAAAGTAAAAAAGAATGCATGATAAACTAGATATTTTGGGTAGAAAGATAAGGGTAAGGTAACTCAATTAAAATAAGATCTTCAAGTTCGTTAAGGTTTCTAATATATAAAAGTAATACTTTGAAGACCATACATGTTTAATAAAATCAAAAGTCAAAAAAATAAAGCCAATTAATTAATTAAACATCGATATTTGAATTAAGATCTCAACAGGTCAAAAAATGAAAATTTTTGTATTCAGATATAATATAGAGAAATAAAGTTCAAATAAAGGTACAACATCAGCAAGATAGGAGAAATAAGAAAGCTTTTATCATAAATAAGTTCAAATCCCAGAAAAAAAATAATAAGTTCAAATACAAATCTAAGTAAATGGTTACGCGATAAAACATAGCAAATGCTCTCAATTTAGATAAGAAGAACAACACCCAAAGAATAATAATTTATACACAAAAAGTAATAATGAAAGCACAAGATAGAAGATGAAATAAGGGAATGATATAAGTACCCAACTTGGGACAAGCATTAAGGAATCCTATCAAGAGAGTCTTTAATAACTTTGAACCTATATGCCTATAAAGAAAGGAAATAAATCATCAGACATTAAAAACAAGTAAATCGTAGAGTATAAACTAACTAATACAATTTTCATATACAAATATACATCAACTTCTACATCAAAATAAAATAACCAAATAGCAAGGGTCACAAGCAGTTAATGAATATACAAATAAATAAGTAATAAAGCGATGAACCTAAATAACTACAATGATTAATTTTCTATATACATATGGATTCTAAATATTTTGATTTAGTTAGAAAACTATTAAGTTGCCAAATATTCATCCAGATTGTGCTTTACAATAAATGAAGGCAAAACAGTGGTTAAGATAAGAAATCAACGCTAGATTATAAGAGTACAAAAACTTAAGTTATAATAGATTAGAGGAAATCACAAATCTCTAACTAATGTGACCCAAATTAAGACAATAGCAGATCTCAGACAAGGCATTCATTTAAGATTATTAAAAAGAAAAATGATACAAAATCAATAGGTCAATCAGATTAAGAAAAATTAAATATAAACCACAAATAGCAAATTATAAGAAGTCTCAATACATATTAACAATACTTAGTAAACCTATAAGCATACATAACTTAAAAAGTAGGAAACTCAATCTTTGAAACTCAAGCATGTGGTTAAGACTATGTACATATCTTCCAATGTTAAAATGAATGTAATAAAAATGGATTATGCAAATTAGCCATGGTATCACATAAAAATAGACATTAGTAAATGAAACAAATAACTAATGTTTTATAGATATATAGCAAGGAAAATCCAAAATAGCAAATTTCTTAACAAAAGTAAGAAACATAGTTGTAAATGTATGCATATTAGGATAAAGAACACAAATTGCAATCTAAAAAAGATAAACTCATCTAAAATATAAACTTGCTACTGTCAAAATTATGGTTTATAAAAAAAACACATAAAGTCTTTTCTCCATAAAACAAAATCATAAATAAATAGTTATTAGGGTTATTTTAATTTTACACATTATATCAAAATAAAAAATAAATAGAGCAGACAATTTTAAGTCATCAAATTTTCCCTAAAAGGATATACTACATACTATGAAGATTCATATAAATAATGTACAATCATGGAAGAAAATTAGCTTAAAATATAAATCCAAAAATATATAAATAGAAATGTAACACACGTAAACCTGGCCTTATAAATAGTATTTCTTAGGTTATGTACTGGGATATTAAGTAGCAAGCCCCACTAAGTTGATCTAGATAGGGGTGTGTTGGATATGAAACTTTAAAAAGGTAAAATGAGGCCCAAAACAAAAGAATTAAAAATTTTGATGGATCCAGAAAATTATTTTACATTGATATCTACTGGAATATGGCCTTAGTTTGGGCTATGATATGAGAAGGTCGGGATGTGCCCAGACTGACCCGAAAATATCATACCCTATAGGTCAAAAATTCTAAAGAGTCCAATAGTGAAGGAATTATAATTTTCTAACATCGATAAATATTTTTACTGAATTTCTTATTTACGCGATTGAAAAATTCAATGTATTTGCTTGTTCTTTTTGGCACAAGCTTTGTAGAGGCCCTTAATTATGAAATATCCTAATTTTTGGTGTCTTTAAGAAGTATTTTTTTGTGATCATAAACATTAAGAATAATTTTACAAAGATTAAAAGAAAAATAAGGAAAAATATGCATCCTTGGATTGAATTTGAATAAATTGTGACCGTCCATGTTAAAAATATATATATTGGGCTCACATGTGTGTATAATACCATATCACACATGTCAACTTCAACCTCCTCCAAAGTGAGCTGATGCTACCTCCCATGGAATCCACCCACCATTTTTTGTTTCAAACACACTAAAATTTGGCCCAAAACCCCTAAATATTATACTTAATGTAACGTCCGCCGGTCGACGTCTTATGAACAGTGCCTTCGGAACCCGATTGATGTTCCCCATGGTGCGGGTTATCATTTCGAGTCCGATGACTGGCATATTGGTCATAAAACTTTGACAGGCCGGAAAAGGGTCAAAATGAAAGAATTAAAATTT
>CANXYI011912443.1:0-12085 GCA_948208565.1 Hura crepitans | reverse complement strand
ACCAAGTGACCTAAACAAACCCTTATACTCAAAACTTCCATAATGTAAATCATGCATAATTGTACAAATTCATCCATGGCATGACATAATTAAAATATTCCACATACCTAGGGTGTATGAGCACCCCTTTCCCCACCACTTTGCACTTGATTTAAAGGATTTCTCTCTCCTCCCTTACCAACACCTAACATAAAAAAAATCAAACTTTGAAAAATCCCTAAAAATTCACCTTAACTCCAATTAAAAATTTGAAAACATGGTGGTTCTTAGAATCCTCTAAACTATCTATATAAAAAATTTAAAAAAAATGAGGTTTAGGCAATTTTACCTCACTTGAGCACTATTCACTTAAGTGTGAGAACTTTCAAATTTGGCCTTCTTTCTCCAACTTTTTGCTAGAATTAGTATCTAAATATGATGGAGGTTCTAATTATATAAAATTTTCACGAGTTTTGGTGAGGATTTAGGAGAGAGACAGTGAAGAAAAATGGGAAAAATGAGAGAGAGAGAGGGACGGCTTCTTGAAGAAATGGGGTTAAAAATGATGGTTTGGCCTTTGGTTGAACCATTTTAGGTAGAAAATCTGGAGGGTGATGGGTTGGATAAATTTGATTACCCCAAATGGCAATTTATTATTTTTTGGGCACTTTTATGTCACTTTTTGATGTAAAAATTCATAAGATATTCTAGAAGCTTCTAAAAATTCCTATTCTAGTTCCTAAAATTCTCATTTATTACCATTAAGGCCTTTGCAAAATTTTAGCTTGAAATTCCACCAAATGCAAAAATCACTATTCACCCTAGACTGAGTTTTAACTTTAAAAATTCATAAAATATTCCCCGGTGATCCAAAAATTCTCATTTTTTTAAAATTCCTAAATTAATGAGACTAAGGTCCATGCAAATTTTCAAGTCATAAGTCAACTGTTGACTTTTTAAGCACTATTCACGGCCAAAATAAAATATTCCGAAAAATTATTAGATGACCCGAGAGAATTATAATTCTTTCACCACCATACTCAGTGGAATTTTTGAGCTTCAGGGTATTGTATTTTCAAGACCATTCAGGCACCTTCCTAGGTCTCAGACTATTCGGGTCTTAAAATATTTTTAATGTACAGAATTGGTAGTTTATAACCTAAAATGAATTATTGGTTATGCTAAAATTTTTAATTCATTCGTTTTCCCCATTTTCAAGCCCGTCTAAGTTTTATAACCAATATGGCAGTCATTAGACTCAAAATGACGACCAACACCATGGGGAACATCACTCGGGCCTGCCCGATATTGTTCATAAGACTTTGATTGTTGGGGCGTTATAAGATCTCATTTTTGGGTCCCTAGTGAACTTGTTTCTCAAACAAGTATCCACATATTAACTCTAAAACATCACCATGCTTACAACTTGTGAGAAATATTATTTGACTAAGTTAAAAAGTATAACATGTGCTAATCTATCTTTATTAACAATGTCCTATCTTATTAAAACTATGACTAGGTATAGTTTCGTATTTCACATTTCCAGACAAAAGGAATCTCATATCATGAACTTTTAATGATTTTCTTTACATTGTGAAATGATACCAAGGACTTTACTAGAAAGCTTGAGGTCTATGTCAAACAAATGAAATAATAATAAGCATTTATGTATTTAAGAATGTCTTTTATTATAAACAAATGTTTAAATGTATACAAAATATCCCTATTACACATGTGCTCTAGGCCATATAACTAATAAGGGGTTTTATAGTTACATGTGTTTAGTTATTTTTAAGATTTTATTAAGGTTATAAAAAGGTATGTTATAAGGATAATGATGGATTAAATTCAATTTTGTGTTATTTTTTATCCAAATTTGGTACCGGTATCAGGTGATGGATGTCATATTAAGTAGTATCAGAGCCTAAGTTTAAGCATTTCTAGGTGTATAAGGATTATGCATATACCAAAGTATTATGATTATGGTTTGAAGTTGTTGTATTAATATAGATGTAACTAGTTAGGTAAGGGTAATTATGATAAAATTGTTATTAAGATAATAACATAAGATTGACAATTTTGTTTCTAAGAGTCCATTAATCAAGATGCTTAAGTATCAAGAACTTCTATGAGATGTTTGAGAGGGGAAGTACTAAGTGATAAGTATATGGAATTTAGATAAAATAAGGGAACTATAGCTGATAATGCTATGCATTTAAATAGAATTTAGAATAGAAAGAATGAGGTTTTTAAGTCGGTTTTATAAAGAAGTTTTTAAATGGTTAACTTCTCTAATTTATTCATTAATTTTTACTTAACCATTTATTGCCCATACATAAAAGACAACTATCCAAAACTGGATAATGGGAGTAACTGAGCTTGAAGGCCATAAATTGGACTCAAAGGTCATAAACTAGACCCAAAGGTCATAAATTAGACCTGAAGGCTAAATATGGATTGCTCGAAGGCCAAAATAAGTACCCGAGGGTACCCTAGCAGCTGCTAAACTCCCTAGCTAACCAGTTAACCTATCTAATCTAGGTTGTCTAATTGTATGGGGCAATTACCATTATAATTAAGTTTCATCTTATTAAGTAGCTTTTAGCATCCATAATTCCTTATTTTTATCACATCATGATTTTATATTTAGATCATCAATTTCCTAAGTATACTAATGTACTCATTTTTCCATATATGCTTACAACCTTATATAGATTATATTATGGATCTAGCTCATTTTTAGGCCCATTACATGCCTTAGCATAAGTAGGCCATAAACTACTTCATCACCAAATTAATTATATACATGCCACAATATTCACATTTTAACCAATAATAGCACATTTAACACAATTTTGGTTTAATTATAGTCTACATGTGCACTTAAATATTTATCATCAATATGCCTTCATCAATTTAGCCAACACATTCCATTCACACAAAAACATTATTTTTTACCAATACAAATTCACATTAATTCATAAAAAAATGCATAGAACATGCCATTTTCACAATATCATGATTTACTCCATGTTAATCACTTACAAAGCCATTCAGCCATAACTTAGCTTAAACCCTATTTCTCTTCTGCATAACTCTATCCTCATTCCATTTTATATGTTCTTCATTATTATGATCATAATATTCAAAATTCCTTACCATAATAATCATTTAGCCATATCATAGTTCACATTTAGTTACCACATACTAACCTAAATATACTTTACATCATTATGTCATATAACTACATTATGACCCAAAATGCCTAAAGTATGACATAATCACATATATACCCATCAAATGGACTTCATAAATCATTACACATTCATATAATCACATAACATACTTAGAACAATTTACAAACAACTAATATGGCATATTCAACTCATACTACCTTTCATATTATGTAAGCTACAATTTAGTCCATTTTCAAGATTACTATTAACATTATCATTTTTTTAACCAACCATACATAATCACAAAATCTAAAAACATATACTGATCCCTAGTAGAGGCATTTGGCCTCATCCTTAAGAATCACTAAACACACACTTTACTCATTAGATCACACTATCACACATTCATGTACTCATATTTCATCACAATCAACATATTTACTCATAATTAAGCATTGCACATACACTTATCCATAGCTACATGTTTTAGCCATATCATAAAGCCACCATACTCATCATGTTCTTATCAATTACACATCATTTACATCATTATACATAGGCCAATTTCAACTATAAACACAATTACATAGCATTACACAATAAATACACATTTATTACCACTTACATACATATACATATACTTAATTTAATTCATGCAATAATGCTAACATGAATACACCTACCAAATGTGCCAAAATACTCCTCAAGACACCAATTACACCTTCTTTTTGCCCTTAGATCCACTTGCTCCACCCTTTTATACATACGCATAACACATAATGTGTATAAACTTAGAAAAATCCTTAAAAATCATACACACCACCTAAAATCAATCTACATACAAAAGTTTACTCTTAGGCACTCTAAGAATACTAGAAAAATGATAAAGCTCAAAAATTATTACCCGAATAGAGATTAGCTACTATTTACCCACTTCTCAAATCTTTAAATGTACCTAATTTTTCTTGATTTTCTTGGTTAAATCATGATTAAGAGGCCATGAAAGTGTGGATTGATATTTTATTTGGTTGGTTTTAGGCTTGAAAGAAGGTGGGAAGAAGAAGAAATAAAGGAGGAGGAGAAAGGGTGCTTGGCTGCAAGAGAGAGGAAGAAGATGGTGAATGGCTGATCACCATTCACTTTTTGACTTAAAGTTTAAGCCTTGTATATGGTGCATTTGGTTGGTTAAATGATAAATCCAATGGTCCACAAAATTCCACCTTAAAAAATCTCATTAAAATCCATCTTTAATTAATTATAAATCAAAATAACCAATTTTATGCCCTAATAATTCTTAGTAATATATTCTTTAATCCCTATAAAAACCCACAATCAAAAAGCTTAAAAACCTAGTAAAAATGAATTTTAATATCTTTGTCCAATTCACTAAAAATGCTTTCTGATATTTAAAAATTCCAAATCTGATGCCAATGGAAAATTTGGAATATTTAAGTATTAGGGTATATGGATCCCATAATTTTCTAAGCAAAAATTGAATTATTTACGGTTTAACTTTGCCTATGATACTATTCAAAAGACACTGCTGTAAAATCTTTTCTTTTGTTTTCACCATCTTAATGACTTTAAATTGACTCCAAAATTTGCCCAAATTTATTTTATGACTAATACTTTCATCCAATAAGATTAGTTGGCTCAAGTTTCTAGAAGCATTATTCATCATAGGAAGTAGTATTTATAAGTTGGGATTTTTGGGGCATTACATTTCTTTACCTCTTAAAAGAATTTTGTCCTCGAAATTACCTGGTTCAAACAAATACATATATTGCTCCTTCATTTAACTCTGAGTTTCCAAAGTTGCTTCTTCCATGCAATTATGTCACCACAACACTTACACCAAAGGCAAAGTTTTATTTCGTAACTCCTTAACTTCTCAAGTTAAGATTCTCACTGACTCTTCTTCATAGGTTAAATCTAGTTATATCTCTACTCCTTTAATTGATAACACTTGAGATGGTTTTTATATATATCTTTTAAGCATAGGCATGTGAAAAATGTCGTGTATCTACTACAACTCAAGATATAAAGCTAGTTTGTAAGCCAATGGTCCCACACGTTCAGTCATTTTGTATGGGCTAATAAACCATGGACTTAGCTTTCCCTTCTTGACAAATCTCAATATTTTCTTCCATGGTGATTGTTTGAGAAATACTTTATCCCTTACTTCATATTGAATGTCCCTCCTCTTTAAGTTTGCATAAGACTTTTGTCTGTCAGAAGCTGTTTTAAGCCTTTCATTGATGACTTTCACTTTCTCCTCAGCATCCTTAAACAATTCTGGCTCATAAGCTTGTTTTCACTTAGTTCACTCCAACACAAAAGGAGTTCAACATCTTCTCTCATATAAGGCTTCATAAGGAGCCATGCCTAAACTTCTTTAATAAATGTTATTATAGGTATACTCTACTAAAGATAGATAACAGTCCTAACTTCCCTTGAATTCAATGGCACAACTTCTTAGCATGTCCTTAAGGACTTGTATGATCCTTTCTAATTGGAAATCCATCTACACCTAAAAAGTGTGCTAAAATTGAGTTGAGTACCCAAGACATTAAGAAGCATTTTTTGAAACTTTGATTTAAACCTTGGATTCCGATTAGAAATGACAGACGATGGCATACCATGCAACTAAACAATCTCATCAATGTACAACTCTACCAACTTCTTTAAAGAGTAGTCCATCCTCACATGTATGAAGTATGCTAACTTGGTTAATCTATCAACTACAACTTATATTGAGTCACACTTACTTCTAGTCATTGGTAGCCTAACCATAAATCCATAGTGCTTTTATCCCATTTCCATTATGGTATTGCTACAGGATAAAGCAATCCAGATGGAACTTGAATCTTTGTCTTCACTTGTAGATAAGTAAGACATCTAGTAACATATTTAGTTATGTCTCTCTTTTTTCCTGGCCACTAATAAACTGTTTTTAATTCTTGATACATCTTGGTACTACCAAGATGCATAACATAAGGTGTATTGTGGGCTTCTTGCAAAATCTATTTCCTCAATTCATCCATATCAGGCACACATAGATGGTTATGATAATATAGATATCCATCATATTTAATCTCATATTTAGTAGACTTCCTTTCTTGAATCATGCTAAAGACATTCATAAGCCTATGATCATCCTTCTAAGCTTTTTTCACTTGTCATAAGAAACTCAGCTTAATATTAAGTTTGGCTCTCAAACCACCATTATCAAGAAACTTCAAATTGACATTCATGGCTTTCAAAGTTGATATGAATTTCCTACTAAAGGCATCTACCACCATATTGGCTTTCCCTAGAAGATAGTCAATAAGGCAATTATAGTCCTTTATTAACTCTATCCATCTCCTTTGCCTCAAATTCAGTTCCTTCTATATGGGAACATACTTCAGACTTTTGTAATCTATTTACACATAGAATTTCTCTCTATAGAGATAATGCCTCCATATCTTTAGAGCAAACACAATCACTACAAGTTTTAAATCATGGGTCAAATAATTCTTCTCATGTGGTTTCTACTATCTCAAAGCATAGACAACAACCTTTCCTTCTTGTATAAGCACACATCCTGACCCATTTAATAAGGCAACACTATAAATCATGAACTCTTTTCCTAATACTAGATGAACTAGGATTAAAGCCTCAGTATACATACTCTTCAGTTTATCAAAGCTCTCTTAAAACTTGTTATCTCAAATAAACTTGGCATTCTTTTTTAGAAGGTGTGTCTTAGGTGTAGTAATAAGAGAAAACCCCTTAACAAACCTTCTATAATAGCCAGCTATCTATAGTATTCTTAGGTGGTTTTCATTCCATGATAGTTTTGATCTTACTAGGATCAACTCTAATATCCTTTACTGATGCTATATATACTTGTAGAGTTTAGCATAGAGCTTCTCATCTTTTAACTTCTATAAGACAATTCTTAAATACTTCTCATGATCATCCTAGTTCTTCACATACAGAAGAATATCATCAATAAAAACTACTATGAACTAATCTAAGAATGGCATGAAGATATAGTTCATAAAATCCATGAATGTTGTTAGACCATTGGTAAGCCCAAATGGCATTACCAAAAACCTATATTGACCATATCTAATTTTGAAGGCTATCTTATACACATCTGCTTCTTTCACTCTTAGCTAATAATATCCCAATCTCAAATCTATCTTAGAGAAAACACTTACCCCTTTGAGCTAATAAAAAAGGTCATCAATCTAATATAATAGATACTTATTCTTGATAGTGACCTTATTCAACTATCTGTAATCTACACATAACCTCAAGGAGCCATCTTTCTTCTTGACAAAAAGAATCATTACTCCTTAAGGGGACACACAAGGTCTGATGAAACCCTTCTCCAATAGTTCTTGCAATTGTAGCTTTAGTTCTTTCAACTCCGTAGGGGCTATTCTATATGAAGGTATATAAATTGGTGATGTGCCTAGTAACACATCAATCCTAAATTTAGGTTCCCATTTTGGTGCCAAATTGGGTAACTCATCTAGGAAAACATCCTCAAATTTTGCTATAATAGGTACCTTGCTTGCATATGGTTCTTCCTTTTTGGTACCAAATACATGAGCTAAAAACACTTAACAACCCTTCTTTATCATTCTTCTTACCAAAACTGCATAAATCACATTAGACATATAGTATGATCTCTCTCCTACTATTGTCACTTATATCTCACCATTAGCTTTAAGTGTGATCTACTTCCTCTTACAATCCATAATTACATGATACTTGGATAAACAATCCATGCCAAAGATCAAGTCAAACTCATTGAAAGGTAATTCAAAGATATCACCTAAAAAAGCATATCCTTGTACTTACAAAGGAAAGTCTCTATATATATTATTTAGAACTACATGCTGTCTTATAAGGTTGTTAACCATAATATCAATATTAAGGTTTTCTAACATTAACCCTTAATCTAAAGCCTAAGTAGTGAAAACAAAAGAATGTGTAGACCCTGGATCTATTAGTGCTAAAGTAGGTAAATCAAAGGGTTTGAAAGTACCTACTATGATGTCCGATGAATTTGTATCATCTCTAGCTTAGATGGCATACTGTCTGGCTAGAGCTGTACTCTTTGACTTGTCTCTCTGACTAGCTATAACTTGGTTTCCCATATCCTTTTTATCTTTCCTTAAAATTGATTCTATATGTGTAGCTAGACAATCTCTCCTTATGTGATCTTTAGAGCCATATCCCCAGCAAACTCTAGTTATAGTCTTGCAATAAGTATCCTTATGTGTTCTGTTGTAGTGTGCATATTGAGGTATTTGTGAACTCCTAGCCGTGAAAGCCAATGCACTAGTAATAGATGTTTGTTGTCTAGCTCTAGACTAAGAACCTTATATTGATCCCTAAGATTGATCTCTTCTTTGGCTATGTTGTGATCTAAATTGCCTATCCTTTGACCTTTTCTCAAATGTAGCAGTTAAACTAGCTTATCCCTAACCATAAAGCCTCTTTTTCCAAAAATTATCCCTCTTTTCCTTCATCTTCTAAATCTCTTCTACTATGTGATAGGCTACAACTAAAGTAGTAAAGTCTCTGATCTTCATGGGAGCTGCATGTATCATGAATTCTAGGTTCAATCCCTTCTCAAACCGCTTACATTGGTCCTTTTCAGTAGCCACTACTTCCTTGGCATATCTACTTAACCTTGCAAATTCTTTCTCATATTCAATATTATCTTGTGCTTCTACCTCATATCTATGAACTTTTGTCTTTTCTAATCCAAAGAGTGCTTAGTGATATACTCTTTCTTGAACTCTCTTAAGAAAGACTCCTAGGTTAAGTCTTTCTCTGCCTTATGCTCTATAATTGTCTTCACCATTTAATTGCCTTATCAACCAATAAAGAGGTGACATAAATAACATACTCATCTAGGGTACACTTCATCTACTGCATGATCCATATGTTTCTATCTAACTAATACTTACTCTATAGGATCTATCTCACTCCCTACCCTTAAAATCCTCAGCTCCATTCTTCTTTAATCTTTTCAGATAAGTCTCTTATAGAGATTGAGGTTTTGGCTGGGTTGGTAAAGGTGGTACATGATGAATTGTAACAACAACCATAATAGCATTAGTAGTAGTAGACGCTTGCTTCACTGATTCCATTATATGTTCAAACCAAACAAGTAGCCCTTGTAGTCCTTATGCTACTTGCCTTACATCATTGGAGGTCATAGACTCAACCCTAGTAGCCCTTTGTGCCACAATAGTTTTGGCATGGCTCTTAACTTTCTTATCATCCGTAAGTGTACTTTGGCTCAATATAAATCTATAGGAAAAAAATGCAAATTATAAGCCTTAATATATATAATTATATGATGTACACTTTTTAGATCCCATGTGATCTACACTTTTTAAATCCTATAACATTCTTATGTAACCTATTTCTATTGAGGAATGCCTAAATTGAAGCTCTAATACCACTAAATATGACACGCTTTACCCAGTTTGACTATCGATCCCGAGTATAGAGCGACACACAAATGATATTCAAACTAAAATTATTGAAAATCTTTATTTATTTAAAAACTTTTTAACAATTTTAAAACATACTTTTATATGTATATAGTCATAAAGAAATGGATTTTCAAAAACCAATTTGTGATGTGTACTATTGGGGTCTTTGTGCTAAAATTTTAACAACATAACAGCTATATTGAGCACTATCCTAAATAGTAACCTACAAAAAATAGCACTTCTAAAATATTTATTCACATGTTTAACACATATGGGCCCATCAGACCCTCTAAACAATATTAACATTCTTAAAATGAATACTCAGTTTCAACATCAAATAATTTATGCTCAAATAACAGAAATTATGCCAACACTGGCTAAACATATTTACTTATGTTAATAAAATCATACATAAACTTTAAGAGTTACAAATTACATTTTTAGTCACAGATTAGGAACAATCCCTCATTTAAATTAGAATGCCTCTATATATTAATTACATCACATTATTATACCAAAATAAACAAAATAACCAAAAAGTACCTTTCTTAATATATCTTCTAGATTGAGTCTTTAACTTTAATCTAGTGTCTCTTTAACCTATGCATCATAAAATAAAATGATATGCTAAGTAGATGCTTAATGGTCTATTTACCTTAGCATATGCATGCAATTATATAAATCATACAAACCTTTTATTATAAAGTAATTAACTTATATAATGCTTATACAAGTTCATCTTTATACATTAATAATCATTAAAACTTCCATTCCTAAAATGTAGCAATAATTAATCATACGAGGTCTTGATTTAATCTTAGGCATAACTAACCATTTATACTTAATTTCATTATCATAACATATTTAAAACTTAACATTCAAAGAAGCAAATAATGTACATTTAAGTTCTCTAATTTATTTATAAATTTTTATCTAACCATTTATTGCCTATAGTTAAAAGACAACTATCCAAAACCAGTTAGCGGGACTAATTAGGCTAGGAGGCCATAAAATAGACCTAACAGTTATAAACTAGACCTTGTTATATATATACCCTAGAGCTTATGTAATAGGGTTATATACATATGCTTAAACCTTGTGAATTAATGTAAAAGGCATTTATCTTTATAGCATGGTACTTTTACATATTACTTATAATTGTTTGCAATGTGTTAAACCATGTAATAAAGTCCCTAGTATAAAATCATAGTGCATAGAAAATCATCAAGTGTTCATGATGTGAGATTCTTATTGCATGAAAATGTGATATACCTAACTATCCCTAATCATAGTACTAACAAGATGGGTTATTGTTAATGTGGATATATTAACACATGTTATACTTCTTGATTGGATCAAGCAGTAGTTCTCACAATCTATAAGTATAAAAATGCTTAAAGTTAACATGTAGATGCTTACTAGGGAAGTAAGTACATTAGAGATCTACCATGAGATTTTCACATGGATACTTAATCAATGTTAGTGAAAGTATCTAACCATATCGGTAGTGAAAGTAACCTTAGACTTGAGATCACTAACCATCTTAAATATGGATTGACATACATTGACTCCAAAGCTTTTACTTGAACAAGAAGTACACATAGTGAGGTGCTTGGGTATGGTATGATATATTTGAAGATATGGTAGTAATCAACAAAGGATTCACCACCTTAGATTACAGTGAGGAGTTTATCTCATAGTTTTGATGAGTAATCTTTATTCAGCAATCTATGGCCAAAGTAAAATGCCATGTGTGAATAGGATTCACAAAGGGCATTTCTAGAATAAAGGTGAAATTATTACAAAAATATGTCTAGGGCTTAATTTGACTTACTTAGCTAAGCTTTGAGTTGACATAAGTCTATACTCTAAACTAGATGGGATAAAAGATGGTGAAAGGAGTTTATTGCACTGTAACTATATATAGAATAGTTAAGTTAAACCATTTGACTTTCCAACATTTGGGGTAGGTATGATGCATGGCTAAATGCCTCTCTTAACTTGTATGGAAGTGATATATCAATTAGTGAATTGACATTAATTCAATAAGATTGAATCTATAGAGTCCTATTGTCACACCTCGAATTTTGGTCCAATTTTTGTGAGGATATAATTAGAATTTAAAGAAATAGTGGGAAATAAAATGGATGTATAGATCATATAGAGTTGGTTGGTGTGAACTATGGAGCAAAAACTGATTGAAGAGCAAAGGGGTAATTTTGTGAAAAAGCTAGGGGTAAAATGGAAAATTCACTATTCATAATTAAAAAGAGGAGAGAGACACATAGGAGTAATAAGGAAGTTACATGTGGCCTATTAGTGATGAGAAAATACACGAAAAATTAGGTTCGAGAGTGGGCTTTGATGAATAGTGCCACCCCGAGCTGTGAATAGTATCCCCGGGCCAAGTTGAGCTAACCC
>CANXYI011912351.1:0-11620 GCA_948208565.1 Hura crepitans | reverse complement strand
TCTTAGGCAAAAGGCAGACTAAAAAATAAGGCAAAAACCCCTTCCTAGGGCGATCTATTACAAAAAAAAAACTTGAAGCAAAAGCGGACTGCCACGAAAAAATTCAACTTCTCCATATTGCACAGCATTAAGACCAAGATTATTTTAAGCTAGGATCAGAGGAAAAGGATTCATCCCTTTCTTTGAGTCATTGATCACATTGAATAGCTGATAGTCTTTAAAGTAGCCTTCAGCTAAAATTGTCAGATATTTGAAGAAGAATATGAATAAATATGCGCCTGCTTAGAGGGATGGAATGTCTGTGTAACTTTTAGCATAGTCCAGCAGTACACTTAGAGAGACTGGTCCTCTTCATGGGACCTATTTGGGAACCAAGGATGGCAATATGCCCAGTGCATCGATGGCCTCGTACGAGTAGTAGGGAACACAGGTCGGACAGTAAGGTAGTGTGTCAGAAGAATGAAACATGCCCAAAATTGCAATAAATTCCTTAGATAGGGGGCATAACACTTGATGAGAGAATTGAAAGACATGGAATTAAGAGTCCCAAAATCGAGTCGCCTTGAGAAAAGTCTGATTAAGATGCACTATTGGGAGAAATTTTAGCCTACTGTAGGAAGCCAAGGTGGAAGTTACCCATGTAAAAGGGAGATCAAGAATTTTATGAATTTTTTTGAGGAATTTGTGACTCATTATTGCAAAAATGAGGAAAAAACTCAAGTGGCACGAGGATCTATGCATGCATTAGGGTATTTATAGCTTTAAAAGATGAAAGAGGGGCATTTTGGACAAAAATAAGCATTTTTGGCAAGAAAACAGGCATTTTCTGGTTAGAAACGGCCATTTTGAGCTAGAAAATAGGTGTTTTGGGCTTGGCCCAAAATGGCCATTTTCGGGCTTTGACATGGCCATTTCTAGCTGGAAAAAAAGCCGTTTTCACTGCCCAAAATGGGCATTTTCACAAGCTAAAATGACCGTTTTGGCACTGCAAAAATGACCATTTTCGCCTTGCTATAAAAGGTTCAATTTTTTTTTACCATTTTCATACATTTTGACAATTTTTCACCTAAGCACTATATAAATATACACGTGTAACTATGCCACCACTGCAATAAAGCTACACATGCTGCCAATCCATACTAGTGTATGTGGCAGTATCGGGTTGGCTCATTGACGAGGAGATAGAGCGATACAGATGCTTGGCCACCATCACTCGGATCGAGAGTTGCTACATGTGCACCCAGATGTTGCAAGATCTAGTTATATCTAAGATTGAGAAGATCAGATGCTCGCCCAGAGCTGTCGAAGATGACTAAGAAAACCAAAAAGGCTAGTATTGTTGGGAAGTATGGTACCCGTTATCGTGCTAGTCTGAGGAAGCATATTAAGAAGATGGAAGTCAGTCAGCACAACAAGTACTTGTGCAAATTCTGTAAGAAGTATGCTGTAAAGAAGAAGGCCGTTGGTATCTAGGGATGGAAAGACTATGGCAAAGTGAAAGCGGGGGGAGGGGAAGAGGGTGTTTACACCTTGAACACTGCAAGTGCCGTGACAATTAGGAGCACAATTTGCAAGCTGGGAGAGCAGACTTAACTCCCAAGAGGACTGCCCAGAGGCTAAAGGCAATGGAGGCAAAGCTTCAGATGCTGAGAGACTAAAGACAGCCTGCGGCTTCTTAGACTTTACTTTATCTTTATTTTGTTTTATTTTATTGTACTTAACTGTACATATTAGTTTAGGATACAAAGATTTTATACTCAAAAAATATTCATTTATAAAATTGACATTTTTTTTTCATTACTTTTATTTTTTTGACAAAACATGGAAAAATAATAAAATAATAAAATACCTAATAAATAATAATAATGAATAATAAATAAAGAACGAAACAAGGTGATAGATAAAATAAGAAAAAGAAAGAAGAAAAGAAGAACAACAACGAAAACGTATAAAATTATGATTTTTAAAATCATGACATGAATTCAAAAAAATGCACTCACACATACAGCATGCATCCATGTTATAAACGACCTCTGGTGAACTAACATGTTTTGCTTCGTCTTTTCTACACAGGGGTAGTCTAAATTTTCTAGGCAACCTCACAAATGTGTCTTTTTAAGAAATTTTCAGGTGTAATGTCCCACAGCACTGCCTAAACCAAATTATCTTTGGGTGCAATGTCTCACAGCACTGCCCGAGTTCAGGTGTAATGTCTCACAGCACTGCCTGAACCAAGTTATCTTCGGGTGCAATGTCTCATAGCACTGCTCGAGTTTAGGTGCAATGTCTCATAACATTGCCTGAACCAAATTATCTTTGGGTGCAACATCTCATAGTATTGCCCGAGTTCAAGTGCAATGTCTCATAGCACTGCCTAAACCAAATCAACTATAGGTGTAATGTCTCTAGCACTGCCCAAACCTCATCAACTCTGGTTATAATGATTCTTATGAAAAGATCACCCCACAAGGTACGTGTCTTTTTCCTTTTTAAACTTTGGGTCACCTCATACACTCTGTAGTCGCCTCCCTAAAGTTGAGGGCAACTATGGATAATAGGTCTCTAGGGCTCCTAGGTTCAGTTTGCCTAATGATGTTGAAAAGGACAAAAATCATAATAAAAGGGGGGTTTTTTACGTTCGAATCGAAGATCTAAAAAATTTTCAAAACGACTATTTTCCAAGAGAAAATGGCCGTTTTGGGAAGAATAGGCCATTTTCGCGACGGGAATAGCCATTTTGGGCCCAAAACGAGCTATTTTCACAAAGGAAACGGTCGTTTTGGGCCAAAAATAGCCATTTTAACTGCCAAAATGACCGTTTTGATAAATTCCATATGATAAATTCCATTTGATAAACGGTCGTCTTTACACATACATGTACTACCCATTTGATAAATTCCATTATATGACATGATATCACATTCATCCATCATCATGCATGTACATACATTCCATTATACATTAAAGAACATTATCATTCATACATACTTACAACACACTACCATTCGACCATCATGCATAAAACTTCCAAAATATTCATTCAAATTATATCCATTGCCATAATACAAAGCATATGGTCAAATAACATTATTCATAAGCTAACAATTCAATAGACATGTATATTAGACAAATCACATACACATGCCTGCATTAGGCCATTATTCACATCACGCATCCACCATATAATTTAACATGTTTAAGGCATCATACACTACTATATAATAAGCTTTTTGCAACATATTCTAAGCAACATATTTAGAATTATTGCCCGAGATTATATAAAAGAATATATTTGTAAATTTAAAGCTATTTCAAGAAGTTTTATTATTTCATTAAGGTGCTCAAACTATTGCTAAAACCTAAGGTAATAAGGGCGAATGCAACATTTTCAAACTGTTGTTATGGATCTATAGTAATAGTTTTAATACATACTACAATAGTTTTTTTTTTACTATTATTGTTGATCACACTTGTGGAAGTGTTATATCACACATACACATTAAATTTCAATGATTACACTTACTTTGAGTTTAAAATACACCATCAAGCTCGATTATGCCTTCTCTTTACCCTTATCCTTCTGATTATCACTCGGCTTAACTATATAAACACATATTCATTTTGTAAAAATTCGTATAAAATTATATGGGATTTGAAAATCAAAACCAATAACTTATACATGCTTTTAGGCACCTAGAGAACCTAGGAAAAATGCTGAGACTCGAGAAAACTTACTTGATAAAAATGAGGTTATTATTCATTGAGACCCAAAACCACGAAATTCCTTTAGTTTTCTCTTAATTTCTTGTAACAATTGGTGTTTAAAGGTTCTAAATTTATGTTTAGATTGATTGAATTAGAGTTAATTGAAGGAGAGAAGAATTTGAAATGAATGTTTTCTTCATTGGTTGCCATTAGCTTTGAATAGGAAAGAAAGGGGAGAGGTTGATGGGAACTATTCCAATGACACCCCTCACCTAACTTGGTAGCCAGATCTAAATGGGAGATGGCATATTGTGGCACTACCAACTCGAACTATTGCTGGCCTAAACCGGAGATGACATGTAACCCATTCTACCTAGCTGTCCTATTATCTTCTTAAAATCTTGTTATGTGTGTCTACATCATGAGCATCCTGGGCCCATGAGTAGTTTAAATCAATGTTATGGACATAAACACATAAGACAATACAATTTCATTTTAACAAAAATCTGACAGCATAATGGCTGGTCGATAGCATGTCAAATAAACCTATGAAAGAGAACATTTCTATAACATTAACCATCACAACACATCATCCTAGATCCATATGATCCTCCCATATCATCATCAACAATCATAGAGTGCCCCTAGTCACATCATAGTCACAAGCTAAATATACTTTAAGTCTATGTTACATGTATATCGTGCTTTGCCAGTTATCATTTACACATTCATAACATATTATTGTACTGTTATTATTTATGTACCTAGGTTTACTTTAGAAGAATCTATATTTGTATCATCATGTATAGAAGAGTCTTTCCATTAAGATTATTTACATAGCCTATAATCTTATTCCTATACATGAGTGCCAAACCATTTATTACTTTACATTACATATATGTATATTAAGAGAATATGCCAAAAGAAGAATGCTCCTCTATTTACACTACTATGGTTGAGGCTATATGCTTAATCTACTTGCTGCTACTTATGCATTAAGAAAATTGATATGGAAAGCAATATGCTTAATGGTGTATTCAATGAATTACACACACACAATATATGTGCAAGCATTTAGCCATGCCTTATAAGTATAATAATTGCAATCATTATGATAAACCATTTATATGAGGACTTATATGTACATGTATGCATATAGAGAGCATATAAAATAATCACATCATTTTACCTCCTGAGTATGTTCATTTTATAATATTTGACTAGTTTGTTTAAAGTTTATCATTTATGGGTCTTACTCATAATTCTTTTCCAAGTCCGAGTCTATATTTTCACTATATGATGAAATCTATATAAATGGGTCTATTTTATTGTTATATTTAATCAGCTATTATTATGTATACATGGGTCTAGCATCTATTTCTATTTACAGTAAAATATCCATTATTAATCATATAATTCACTTTACCCACTTGATAGCATCACTGCATAAATTATTATGTTTGACTTGGCTTCCTAGGCCTTTTAATTATTTCTTTAGGAAAATTTATTCCTATAGCCTTTACAACTGATTATATAATATTCCTAAACATCTAAATAACCATTTTGTATTGCCACAATAAATTTATTAGTATTGTTACATATTCTATTCTTTACACCCTAAGTCTTATTTTCCTCTTCAGATTGAGTAGCCCATACTCAACAGACAAAGACTCACTAACTAGATAAAGAGGATAACAGATTATGTAATAGCCCTCATTTTAAGCTTTTAGCTACTGTTATGTAATAGCCCTATTGAACCTCCTGATGGCTGCACCTGCATAAGATATGGGCAGTGGTTCTGTTGGACCTCCCGATGGCTATACCCATATAAGAATAATGATATAACCCAAGTAACAACAAAGACCATAGAGGTTTGATGGTGACCCAAAGTTTTGGCCTGAAGGTAAATGCAAAGGCCATAAAGGTTTGGCTCGAAGGCAAATATGGTGACCACAGAGGTTTGATAAACAACCTGAAGGCACAGGGTAACCACAAGGGTCTCATAGATAAATAAGCACCAAAGTGCTCTAGCAACTGCTTCATTCCCTATATAACCAGTTAACTTATCTAGTGCACTGTCTAACTCATATAGGTTGTTATTTTATGTGTTATATTGTTTCACTAGTGTTAAGTATGTTATCTGAACTATGTACAATGTATGTCCATTCATAACCCCATTATAGTGTCACCCTAAGGTGACTATCATATTTGATAATATATGATAATCATACCAACTATTGATAATGCTTCATAACATATAAACATTTTATCAATAAGTTGTATAACATTTTTCACTCATATTTACATGTGTGTATTTTATTCAATCATACACATTATAATCTCTAATTGGCCAACATGGCATAAAAATTTTAGAATAATTTGGTCACATCATATGTGTATGTATACTCATTTCTTTTTGACATCACAATAAGTCTTATCTTTCCAATTCTCCTGTACCCAATTATATTTTAACAAAAATTACACTTTTGCACTTTATCATTCATACATCATTTATTGTAATTTCAATGGACATAATTCATTAGCATAAATTCTACTTACCTTTCATTTATCACTTAGGTAGCAATTTAAGCATTCACTTTAGTAGCCTAATACCAACCCTTTGTTAGTTTTATTCATCTACCCATAATAGTACTATAGGACCCCTACGTGGATGACTTATAATCATTCTCGCTGAACTCGTAATTACCTACCTTGTATTGCTTAAATACCTATTTATTTAAGTGATATTTTTATTGTTAATAATGCATAAAATTGTACTTCTATTATTCTTAATCAAATACATTACCTACTTATCTTTTCTTTAGTTACCATTTGGCAATACAATTTACACATGTATATCCATCAATTTCCACTTTTTACCTTATAAAATTGGTATACGCATACACCTTCAATAGTCATGCAAAATTACATGTTCATTTACACATGCAATATACATTTGACCACATGTACCATTTACATATCAACAAGGCATTTCACTCTCATTTTATCTAAATATTATTCTAACCATGTAATGTGGCCAATATAATCCTTATTACTAATACATAAATATAACAATATTATTTTAATCTATAATTCATTTTGCACATAACTTACACTGATTATACCAATTTAATCCTTCTAACTCTATATTTTCGCAATTCACCCCTATATATTTTTCTAATGCAGACACGATATTAAATTCGTAATTTACATAGATTACACATCAAATTAATTATTCGAACATAGTACGTACATGCATTAATTAATGTACCCCTTAGGTAATTGACCTAATTATATCCTAACCTTAACCTAACATATCATATACTATGATTTTAGTTTAACCTTTAACATAAATACTATACATGCACATTTTAACACTTGGTTTTACATGTCATACACATATTTGCCTAACATACACATACACACACATATGCTCACGGCCATACAAATAACAATCTTCTAAATTAATTCTCCTTCCACGACTTACCTAGTCATGAACAATTCATTATTAGGTGTTCATACACATATAATAGGTACATTTCCTTCCCTCCCCCCTACACACACACCTTTCGGCTATAAATGCCTCATTCACTCTCATTGTTCTTTCCACCAATTTCTCTAGGTAATTAATGTTACAATCATGCAAATAACCTAATTACATTATAAAGCCCAATGTGAACATGCAACATATCCTAATTCTAACATTTCCATACACACATAAATGCTTGAATTATTCAAAATCACACATATACACCCATAATTCATTGAATACACTTACTATTCTACTTCTTGGCCATCAAATAGCTCCTTTGCACCAACTACAATCAATTTCGTTGAATTTCCTACACTGTCTACCGTTAACATACTTGAATTTAGGCTTGAAAAATTCCTAATAAATTTTACATAGCTCCAATCACTTAACTAACAATAGAAACACTCAATTGGCATTAAAATACACTAGGAAAAATCATTAAACCAATAATAAACCAACTTACATGCAAGTTAGGCATTATTCACCCTAGTGCTCCTTTAAAATTAACCCCTTTCTTGGTGAATTAACCCCTAAATAATGATGAGAAGATGATGGAGGGTTGATATATGTGATTATTTGGTGGAGTGCTGGTGTAATTTTGTGAGGTGATGAAGAAAAAAAGGTTTATAGCATGGGAGAAAAGTGGCATTAACCATTAGGGGTGGAGAAGGGGAGTTTTATTGGTACAAGATTCAAAAGATCCCTTTTAATATCATCCCACCAAGGGCCTAGATGAGGACATATGGCACTCTAAGGGTGGAGATTATTCTATGTGTCCTTATAGAAAAAAAAAATTGTCTCACTTCTAACCTCTAAAAATTCTAATTTTACTGCCATTAACCTAAAAATTTGTATTGCATTTGTCTCATAAAAATTTGAATTTAAAACCAAATGCAACTATTTTTATTATTGGATTTTTCCCTTATTTAGTTTAGTTAAAATCCTACTTGGGCTCTAAAAATTCCAATTTCATTACCAGTGGCTTAGTTGGAATTTTTGACTATTAAGTTGTGTTATTTTTAGGTCAATTTGGGCAACTCTAGAATATTTTTTTGTTCGACTAAAACTAAGTTACAATTCCTCAAGACACCAAAATAAAATCTTTAATTTCACTTTTAGCTACTTATATGACCTCATTTCCACTCTGAATTTCATCCAAAATTATTTTATGATATTCTCTCTCATCCGGTGCGATCAGCTCACTTGGGCTCTAAAAAGAACTATTCACGACTCGATGTCATTATTCACTAAACCTATATCCTGAACTTCATTCTTTTCACACTTTGGCATTTTGTTCATACTATTTTCGTATTTCTCAGCCCTTTAAATATTTTTCACTCATTACTAAACCCTAAAACACCATTTTCATATTTTGTCCCTAATAGATTGGAAAATAACTGCTACGTTCCTTCATAAATTATCACTACATTATTCGCACCAACTAACTCTATTCGGTTTATACGTCCATTTTATTCCCCATAGTTTCCTCAAATTCACATTTTATGCATGAGAAAACTAGATCGAAAGTCAGGGCGTGACAATATTTCCTTTTTTAAAGAATTTCATCCTCAAAATTCCTTTACATAGAACTTTTAGCTATTGTTAGTAAATATTTCTCTAGCTTATTTGTTCACACACTCTTTTTCTAAATATAATTTGTTATTATTATTATTATTATTTATTTTTCCATATATATATATATATATATATATATGTATGTAAAAGAACAATTTAAGCGCACATCATGTAAAAAATGTACTATGTATAATAAGAATTAATTTAGAGCTTAGAAAAAGTACCCGACATTCTTTCAAAAGTCTGTGAGTCAAAAAGGCCTCTCATCTCAAAAGAAAGAGCTAGCATGTGAGAGTCAGTGCTCATCTTTGAGTTACCCTTAGCTCCATAGCTGCTTCTTGCTCTACCACCTTCTGCTTTCCTCTGGCTCATTGGGATGGCAGAGATGGGAACCTCATACTAGGTGTGCACTGTCGACCTCTCAGGATAATCTTTAACTTTGTTCCTCATGGCACCACACTTATAGCATGCCCTGGGTATGGTTTTCTAGCAGACACCCTTATGTCCCTTTCAAGAATGTTTACAAATATTCCAAAGTATATCAAAAGTTTGGCTCGATAATGGCCATCCAAATCTAAGAAGCCTTGGCTCCATTCTCTGGACCTAACTCTCACTTTGCTGGGGTAGTCTACACTCTCTTCTCTACTTCTTACCCATGCTACAACTCCTAGCCTCCTGATCAGATGCTCTTTTTCTTCCATAGCTCTTTTGATGTGTAAGAAGTAATACTCATATATAACTATATTATTTTAATCTATAATTCATTTTGCACATAACTTATACTAATTATAACAATTTAATTGTTCTAACTTTATATTTTCCCAATTCACCCCCTATATATTTTTCTAATATAGACATGGTATTAAATCCAAAATTTACATATATTACACCTCAAACTAATTATTTGAACATACTACATACATATATTAAATAATGGACCCCTAGGTAATTGACCTAATTCTATCCTATCTTTAACATATCATATACTACAATTTTAGTTCAACCCTTAACATAAACACTATGCATACATATTTTAACACCTAGTTTTACATGTCATACACATATTTTCCACACACTCACACACCCATACATGCTCATGGCCACACACACAATAATCCTCTAAATTAATTCTCTTTTTTTCCACCACTTGCCTAATCATGCACAATTAATTATTAGGTGATCATACACACATAACATGCACATTTCCTCTCACACACACACACACCTTTCAGCCATACATGTCTCATTCACTCCCATTATTCATTCCATCAATTTCTCTAGCTAATTCATGTTACTAGCATGCAAATAACCTAATTACATTATAAAGCCCAATGCAAACATACAACATACCCTAATTCTAATAATTCCATACGCACACATACACTTGAATTATTCAAAATCACATATATACATATGTAGTTCATTGAATACACTTAATATTCTACTTCTTAGCCTTTAAATAGCTCCCTTGCACTAAGCACCATTAAGTTCATTGAATTTCATACACAATCTACCATGAACATACTTAAATTTATGCTTGAAAAATTCCTAAGAAATTTTACATAGCTCCAATCACTAAACTAACACTAGAAACACTTAATTAGCATTAAAATATATTAGGAAAAATTATTAAACCAATTATAAAACTAGTTACATGTAAGTTTGGCACAATTCACCCTAGTGCTCCTTCAAAATTACCCCCTTTCTTGGTGAATTAACTACTAAATATGTGATTATTTGGTAGAGTGGTGGTGTAATTTTGTGAGTTGATGAAGAAAAGAAAGGTTTATGGCATGGGAGAGGAGTGGCATTGGCCATTATGGGTGGAGAAGGGGAGTTTTGTTACTGCAATGTTCACAAGAGCCCCTTTTTACATCATCCCACTAAGGGCCAAGATGAGGACATATGGCAATCCAAAGGTGGAGATTATTCCATATATCCTTATGGCTAAAAAAAAAAATTCTTTCCCTTACCTCTAACCTACAAAAATTCTAATTTTAGTGCCGTTAATTCCAAAAAATTGTAATAAGTGTGTTGTAAAAATCAAAATTTAAAACCAAATGCAACTATTTTTATTATTGGATTTTCCCTAATTTAATTTAGTAAAAATCCTTTTTAGGCTCTAAAAATTCCAATTTCATTACCATTAGCTTAGTTGGAATTTTTTTATAATCTGGTTGTGCATTTTAGGTCAATTTGAGCAACTCTAAAATATTTTTTTGTTTAACTAAAACTAGACTACTATTCCTTAGGACACTGAAATAAAATCTTTAATTGCAATTTTAACCACTTTTATGACCTCATCTTCACTTCAGATTTCATCCAAAAATTTTTTATACTATTACGTGTCATCCAATGTGATCAACTCACTTGACCCCTATAAAGTATTATTCACAACCCGATGTCACTATTCATCAAACCTATGCCCCGAACTTTGTTCTTTTCATACTTTGAATTCTATTCAAGCTATTTTCATATTTCTCAACCTTTTAAATATTTCCCACATTCTAGTTTTGTCGCTAACAAATTGGAAAATGTCTGTTATATCCCTCTATAAATTTTCACAAGAGGTATAGTCTTATTTCCTAATTCCTTAATATCTCTTACTAAGTTTCTCATTAATTTCTCTTCATATGACAAATCTAGTTTGATCCCTACATCTTCAGCTGACAACACATGTGAGGGATTTGATTTGTACCTTCGAAGCATAGACATAAGAAAAACATCATGTATTTACTAAAGCTTAGAAGGTAAAGCTCGCCTATAGGCTACTGGTTCCATATGCTCTATCACTTCGTATGGATTAAT